>JAALXN010000248.1:0-53767 GCA_012978555.1 Fusarium drepaniforme
GATAGGTATATATATCTAATTAACCTATTATTATATAAGATAATTATATAATGCTATATGTGATTTATTCTATGATTATGTCATCCTGTCTTATATTAACCCGATCTATAGTCAACAAAAAAATATAGCTGCAGCCAACGGCATCAAAGCACACGACACTCGGATTATCCATCCTCCCCGTCCTCCTTGTTTTTCACGTGAAAACAATTTCACCGCCGATCAAAATGCTCGCCTCGAGCTAGGACCCTTGTCCTTTGCCCTGTGTGGGGAATTGGGCCATGTCAAGGCCCCCCCCTGCTGGGGCATCCAAAAACACCGGAGCAAAGCAAGCGGCACACGCAGGCAATGTTTTCGGGTCTCTTTTTTGATACCTGATCCCCCCTTGATTGAAACGGCCGTACATAGCTCGTCGGGTGCTCCCGCGGGCTCTAGCTCAGGTCGTAGCGCATTTCTTGGGCACCAGAGCGTGGCATCATTATGGGCCAACAGCAGGCTGCAACATACGGCCTGGGAAATCAATCAACAAGGCCCCGGCCAATTGCGTGGTGACCCATCACGAGAAAGCAATTTACAGCTGGCAAGTAGAATCCGTGACAGCTGTTGAGCTGTTCCCGCAGACTACGTACGCCCTGGCCTTGGCCCGCATTACGCCATGCCACGGCACCAGCTGTCACTGGCCGCTCCAGGGCATATCGCCCCGCCCATGCCTCGCTGTAATGTACCTGTACGTGTGTAGGCCTGTGCCTTCTGGAGCTCACCCACTGGAGCTCAGGTGGTTGAGGCCCGGGCCCGGGCCCGAGGACGGGAGGTGACGGCGCCCGCGGGGCCCAAAAGCAAGAAAGGCACAACGCACAGCACAGCACAGCACAACACAGCAAGCACCCTTGCCTTGACCGCTTGTCCCGTCTCGGCTCGGACTGGAACTCAGCATCTTCATCCTCTCTCCACGTCGTGTCGAGTCCTGCTCTTGCTCTCCCAGCAGCAGCATCTCAAGCTTCGTTGCCCAAGATGGCGTTGAAACAGAACGGAGGGGCTCACCTCGTCGCTGACATCGACTTTATCGAGACCCCCGAACCTCCCACCGATACCATCGCTACGGGGAAGGACTGCGGCGTTCGCTTGACAAAGGTGAGAAGCCATTCCCCATCTGCACCACACCACATGTCGTCTACGACTACACGTCTACACGTCTACGACGTACACAGCTCTCCAGCACATACTGACCCTTCTGTAGTCTCCCGCCATCAAGAACGCCCCGCTGCCCGCCGACGGTCCCGGATATGAACAATGGTCCAACGTCCTCCTCTTCGGCGCCCTCGTGGGCATCCCAACCTGGCTGTCGTGGAAGGTTGGAGGAGGTCTGAAGACGACCCTGTTCTTCAGTATCTTCACCTCCCTCCCCATCCTTATTGTCATCTGGACCGTCATGTCCAAGCTGAGCCCCCGCATCAACGATAAGGTGGAGCTTCCCGGCCGACCAGTCGAGTTCTACCTCAACTTCAAGAGCGACCTACACCGTGCCCGCTGGAATGGAAGACACAAGATCCCCATGAACACATTCTTCGAGCTGTACTTTACGGGCCAGGTCGACCTCAACGCCGATGCTCTCGAGGTCTTCGAGTACCGTCACGAGTGGGCCACCTTCAACTTCACGTCCGAGACCTTCCGCTACCTCCTGTTCGGATTCTTCCCCGACGTCATTCTCCACCTCCGCTCGCAGGATGAGGCTCAGGTCGGCACCAATTACAACCACGGCAATGACCACTACGCCTGGTTCCTGGGTCCCCGCATGATCTACACGTCGGGTATCATCTCCGACCCCACCCGAGAGGAGACTCTTGAGGAGATGCAGGACAATAAGCTCGCAATTGTTTGCGAGAAGATTGATCTCAAGCAGGGCGAGACTGTCTTGGATATCGGCTGCGGCTGGGGAACCCTGGCCAAGTTCGCCAGTGTCAACTACGGCGCCAAGGTCACCGGTGTCACTCTTGCAAGCAACCAGGCACAATGGGGCAACGACGGTCTTCGCAAGGCTGGCATCCCTGAGGAACAGAGCAAGCTCCTAGTCTGTGATTACCGCGATATCCCCGATGACACCAAGTTCAACAAGATCACGCAGCTGGAGATGGCCGAGCATGTTGGTGTCCGAAGACTCACCACCTTTTTCCGACAGTGCTACGAGATGCTCGAGGATGACGGTTCCATGTACGTCCAGCTGTCAGGCCTGAGAAAGGCATGGCAGTACGAGGACTTTATCTGGGGACTTTTCCTCAACAAGTACATCTTCCCCGGTGCCGACGCCTCCACGCCGCTCTCTTTCTACGTTGGCTGCCTCGAGGCTGCCGGATTCGAGGTCAAGAGGTAAGTTATTCCACCATCCGTTCAAGGAGCCTTGTCTAACAATTGCTCTAGTGTTGACACTGTTGGCGTCCACTACTCTGGCACTCTCTGGCGATGGTACAGAAACTGGCTTGGAAATTCTGAAAAGGTCAAGGCCAAGTATGGCGAGCGCTGGTTCAGGGTACGTTCCACACTGCATTTGATGAAGCCATACACTGACTCACATGCTTAGATCTGGGAGATCTTCCTGGCTTACTCGACCATCGCCTCTCGACAGGGCTCCGCTACCTGCTTCCAGATCGTCGTCGTCAAGAACCTCAACTGCACACACCGCGTCGATGGCATCCACTCCCAGTACGGCCTCCAGGGCGCCCTGGCCGCTGCCAAGGCTGCTGGCAAGGCTTTCCTGCCCAAGTAATGTACAAACGATGTCATGATATAATGTGCATGACTTATGTCTTGACAACCGGCGCTGGTTCAAGGTGGTGCCTTATTCTTTCTTTGTCAATTGCCGAATCTTTGGGGCGTGGTCTGTTACCGACCACGCCACGGATCGTGTCATTATCAAAATCTTTCTGGAGCTATTTTGTGGTGTAGGTAGTCGAGCAAACGGATCGAGGTCCTGCTTGATAATGTATGGATTAAGGGACAGTGGGTTTGTATATGATAATAGTATATGAAACATACGACGAGGATTGAGGAGATAATGGGGGGAAGGCTCTGACTCGTGCGAGATGTGTGTTATCTAGGTAGGTAGTTGATAGATGGGAGACGTTCAAATTGAGATGCTGGGGTAGCATTCCCAACCTTGTTTCACCATGGATGTCAAAGCAGTCTAGCTCAACCTCGAGATCCACTCCCACGATCGGTCTTCTCTTCTGGGACGGATAGTGTCGATCTCATTGTGGGGAGGTTGTTGCTTTCGGCCGAGAGATCCAAGACTGGATGTGACGCCGAGGCGTGGCTTTGTTTTGTGCTGCTTTGCCTATGCAGTTGCTATCCGTCCGTCACCAACATCGCCAGGGCCCAGCAACTACCCGATGCCTTCAAACAAATGCGGGACAGGATGTTTGTGTTTTCCTGTTGCCTACCGATGGTTTTTGCAAGCATTGAATGTTGCGAAATGCTCTCACGGCAAGGTACATTCACCATGTTGTGAAACACAGTTAGAGTGATTTCAGTTGCTTCTATCCATGGACCTACTAAACCTGGCCAACTCCCACATTTCTACTTTTCTAATACCAAAACTAAAGCCTCTCACCATACAGGTTGGAGCCAAGATGTTGAGCCGAATATTCCCAACTTGGCGTCCAGCCGCACGAGCACAGCGCAAGCCATACACTGCCGGGCTATTCGTAAGTAACAATAATACTGGGACGTGCTAAGATAGCACTAACAGAACGTCCGATAGCCTTGCGCTCTTCGGATTCGCAGTCCTTCTCGTGCCTTTATCGACACTCATGCCTTGCTCCGGCGGCAGCCAGAGAAGTTTACCCCATCCAAGGAGCAACAGAGGATCGCACAACTCTGCCATACAAAGAATGTCGTCGTATCGGCCCGGCCTGGATCTGGCAAAACAGCAACAGCTGAAGCTATCGTGGCCGCCTATCCAGAAAAGCAGGTCGTGGTACTCACCTATTCAAAGCGACTTCAGTTAGAGACGCTTCGTCGCCTTCGATTTTACCCCAACTGCGAGGTCCATACTTTTCACGCCATGGCCGGCAAGCTTTTTGGGACCATTATACGCGACGATGCTGCCCTCTCGGAGGAAAGAAGCCGAGTCCTGGGTCGTAGTGAGCTTCCTGGATGGAGCTCTGCGCCCTTCGACATCATTGTGTTGGATGAGTTCCAGGACTGTACCGAGATCCTCTTTTGGCTGGTTAACTGCTTCATCCTGGCCAACAATACGAAGATGAGTGACAAAGCTGCCCGGATCGTCGTCTTGGGTGACGAAAGACAGTCCATTTACGGATTCCGCGGTGCTGACGATCGTTACCTTACTTTGGCTCCTGGATTACTGGGTCCTCTTAGCCCATATCCGTTTGCCAAGGCTCAGTTGAGCCAAAGCTTTCGGCTGTCGACTCAGTCGGTTCGATTCATCAACCAAGTTTTTCTTGGTTGTGAATCATGCATTACAAGTACCAAGAGCGGCCCCAAGCCCATCGTTCTAAGATGTCATCCATTTGACATCCATGCGTTGGCGAAGCAGCTTTGGGTGTTAATAAGCCGCCATGGTGCTCAGAATACTGCAATATTAGCCCCTGCTGTGCGAAAGCGAGGACCGGTTCAAGACGTGGTCAACATCTTGTCCAAGGCGTACGGTGTGCCGATTGCTGTCTCCATTGACGACGAAGTCCCTTTGGACGACAGAGTCATTAAAGGGAAGATGTGTGTTTCCACCATCCACCAGTTCAAAGGTAGCGAGCGTGATCTCGTGATCGCCTTTGGGATCGATGCCTCGTTCTTTAAGTTTTTCGGCCGTAACCTCCCCGATGATCGATGCCCTAACGAGGTTTTTGTTGCCCTGACGCGCGCCAGGGAACAGCTAGTCTTGGTACACCAGAGCAACCAGAAGTTGATGCCTTTTGTCTCCCTTGAAGCTTTATATGAGACAGCGGATGTCATCGACATGACGACGGAGCAGGATGGAATCTCAGCTCCTGATGCCCCAGCTCGTGCTTTGGAGTTAGGTCTTACTCTTCCACGTTCAATTACCGTCCACGACATGGCACGACATGTAAAGGACGAACTTCTTGACGGCATCATTAATAGTCACCTATGTGTGCACAAATTGCCACCTCTGCCCGAGGTGGAGCATATTGGCCTCCCAGGCGTCGTGCTTTCCGACGTTAAGATGAAGTTCCATGAAGCCGTGAGCGATTTGAACGGTCTCGTCGTTGTTGCAGCCTTTGAGTATAGCATTTTTAGAAGGCTGATTACGCTCAACGCAAGCCAAACGGATATCGATTCAATGCCTTCACTCTGCTCACAGGAGGGCGTCTCTTGGCTCTGTGGGCAGGCTTGCAAATACGAGGCCGAGCTCTCAGGTTACCTACCGCGCAGCATACAAATGGAAAACCACGCCTTTGATTGGATCAAGCCTGAGGACCTTGCGACTGCCCGGAGTCGACTCTGGGAGGAACTCGGAGGGTCAGTCGCTAGTCTCAGGTTCGAGTTCCGAGCAGAGGATGATTTCAAGGTGGAGGAACAGAAATCTCGCCTTATAGGCCGAGCAGATATCGTGGCCGTTTCCTCGAGCTTAGACCGCGATGAAGATGAGAGAGTCGAGTCTGTCTGGGAGATCAAGTTTGTCACGCAACTTTCTGGTCAGCATGTTGTCCAGGCATGCGCATACGCTTTCTTGTTGGGGCTACCGAGCGCCATTCTATATAATGTGCGTGACGGAGAGAAGTGGATAATCACGCCACGCAATGGTCAAGCAGGGCTACATTGCATGATTGAGGAAGTCCTGAGAGTCAAGTACACATCCACAGAAAAGAGGAGTGACGAGGAGTTTACGAAGAAGTGTGCAGAGAAAACACTGGAGCTGTTGAGACTTGGATAAGAAGCGGCTCCTCGCATGGGCCATGAGGTTGTGACCTGTCATTTCCATCAAATAGGTAGAATGGAGATAGAGAATAGAGTCTATCTTGGAGATAAATAGTGTCGGCCTTGTAATGGGGAGGTTATTACTCTCGGCCGAGAGATATAAAACTGGATGTGACGCCCCCAGATTAGCCTATCCCTAGTATAAGGCAAGATACCAACCGGAGACGAGCACATAGCCAAGCACTGAAAACCCGCCCCCTCTCCTTCGAACGAAATTAACCGCGTGAAGGAGGAGAATGAGATTTGGAACTTGTTGCTGCGTCGTGAATGCCTATCTAACTTTTCTCAAAGACTACGATAGTCATAACAAGGGATGTGATACAATATGAGTAGAGCATCATAAGAAATCTAGTTAACCTGGGATAATTATCTTTGAAAGCCTTTTCTAATGTCAAGACTGCTGTTTTCCAACAGATCTGAGAGACCCTAACGGGGATCTGAAGATACCTAGGCAGTGTCGGTGATATGCCTCTGCTGAGGTCCAACTCCCATATTACGAATGGATCAAGATAATTAAATATAGGATTAAAGATAGAAAGTCCGAGTTTGAACGAACCTCGGCATGAGGTGCAAACCTTCCAGGGGATATTACGCGAGGTGGGCGATGACAGTTGAACCACCAATCAGATCTCCCACCAAGACACCAAGACTCCGAGCCCCCCGAGAGCTGGTGATAAAGACCCCTGTAGCCCATCAGGAGATTTCCTGCACAAGAGAGGGGAGGGGCATTTCTCTTGCGGTATTTATTAACTCTCGTGAAAATGAGGGGAAGCTAATTTGTGAACCTCAATCCTTCTCGAACTCTTTGTCACGATTCGGCGAACCAACTATCTTGTATTACGTATTCCCGATTCGGCAACATGACTACCGTTGGGGCTCCCGTTATCGCTCCCGCAGACGATGTCGGTTATTACCTTGTACTGCATGAACCCTTGCTAACAGTGGGTGAAGGCCAGTGACACTGACTCTGCCCTTGGTTCGGTACGAGAGCCTTCCTTCTATGAGGATGCATTGTTAATGAACCATGATGTATAGGATACCTCCTCTTCTACTGAAAGCTTGAGAAGCTCCATTCTCGATTATAGACAGGAGAATGGTAGAACATACCACAAGTACAAGGATGGCAGTACGTTGTGCTCCTACACCCGCATAAAGCCACAACGCCATGGCTTGTTGGCTGAAACAATGCTTGCTCACACGTGAGATACAGAATACAACCTCCCCAATGACGCCGAGGAAAACGAGAGATTAGGTAGGACCATTTTCAAAACTGGATGGGTTGATGCTTCTCACTGACACGCATCAGATCTCCAGCATAACCTTTGCCTCTTGACCTTTGACAACAAGCTCGGTCTAAGCCCCCCTAACCTTCCTGGCTCAAAGGTCAAGCGTGTTCTTGATGTAGGCACTGGAACTGGTATCTGGGCTATTGACTTTGGCGACGAGCATCCCGATGCTACAGTTATCGGCGTCGACCTTTCGCCCATCCAGCCGGGCTTGTACGAGTTAATCTGATTTCCAACATAGGATCCTGCTAACCGAGTATCAGCGTTCCTCCCAACGTGCAGTTCGAAATTGACGATATCGATGAAGAGTGGACTTACAGCGAACCATTTGATTACATCCACAGTAGATTCATGAACTTTAGCGTTCAGAACTGGCAATCCTACCTGGAAAAAATCTTCAAGTAGGCTTCCCGGTCTACTCACCACGCCCGCTGGGTTTTAACTCTGCTAGGAACCTCGCTCCTGGCGGCTATGTTGAGCTGCAGGACGTAGACGTTATCATGGGCAGCGATGACGGAACTCTAACCGAAGACACAACCATGTACAAATGGTGTAGACTTCTAGACGAAGCAGCCGGAAAATTCAACCGCTCCTTCGAAAGAACCACTAAGTTTAAAGATCTCCTCAAAGAAGCAGGCTTTGTCGACATTATCGAGACGCGATTCAAGTGGCCATCCAACCGCTGGCCCAAGGACAAGAAGTTCAAGGAGCTTGGTGCTTGGAATAATGAGAACGCTAGTTCTGCCCTCGAGGCTCTTACCATGGCTCCGTTTACGAGAGGTCTTGGGTGGAGTCGTGAGGATGTTGAGGTTTTCTTGACTGAGTTGAGGAAGGATTGGAATAACCCCAAGATCCACGCTTATTGGCCAATGTATGTGATCTCATACGCTCTGTGTCGTTTTTTCTAACTTGTTTGTAGTTGTGCTGTCTATGCTAGGAAGCCTGAAGCTTAAGTGCCCAGGAGCCAGTATAAGTGTTACGCCAAGTTGATGATGATGATTCAATTTTCCTTCTCATAGAATCAAAGGGTGGCACAGATTGATATTTCACCTTAGTCACATATTGCATCAAGGAAATAAGAGCTGAGTGAAACAAGTGCGCTATGCTCATGCGGGCATCGCTCATTTATCATCTAAATATCTATTATATAAAGGTTTGCGAGATGAAGTCAACTGATAAGTAGTGGAACAAAGTCCCACAAGACTAGGTCAAAACCTAAGAGCAGTGGACAACACCGTCGTCGTGAGTGTGGCACTCCTTGGGAGCCTCCTTGGTAGCAGAGGGGGTAGCAGTACCAGTAGTCTTGCTAGCGCTAGCCTCCTTCTTCTCCTCCTCCACAGGCTCACCGGTGCAACCAACACCGGGGGCAGCAATGTCGTAGGCGTAGACGTCAATGGCGAAGAACTGGAGAGTGTTGCTGTCGATGACGCTCTGGGTGGGGTCCTTCTTGGCGAGGGCGGTGACTTCGGTGTAGGCTGAGGCGAAGTGGTCGACGACCTCCTCGCTGACGGTGGGGACGTGCAGGATGCGGTGCATCAGGTCAGTGGCCCAGAAGGTGTTGAGCTTGGACGCGGCGACGGTGTAGCCACGGTTGCAGACCTGGTCGAGGTTGCGGCGGATCTCGAAGGAGAGAGGGCAGATGACAGTCTCAGTAGTGGCGTTGTCACCTCGCCAGTGGCCAGCCCACTCTGTAACTTTGTTAGCTGTGTTCTCATGTGAGGTTGTAGTAACTTACCGTCCTGGGTAGCACAGTTGCGGTCAGGGTCGTCGCAACGGAAGAGCATGCCAGTCTTGTCGGCATTGATAATACGCTCATACCAACCAATAGGCTGAGAAGTAGAAGCATTACCAAAGTACTTCTGAACAAACTCAGACTTGTGGCCGAAGCGAAGGATATGCTCCTTAGCATGCGTAGCCAGCTGAACAGCCTCATCGAGACCATTGGCAAGCTGACGGTGCAGAGTAGAGTTGCAAGACTGGTGAATAGGGTACGTCTTCTTCCAGCCCTCAGCCCAGTCGTAGGCACCAGAAGACTCGGTGGCCTTGGGGGCCTCGGCGGTCTGGGTGGCGGCCTCCTCACGGGGGACGATGGGGGAGGCAATGGCGGCTCCGAAGAGGAGGGCCGCGACGGTGGTGGACTTGAACATCATTTTGAAGAGAGAAGCTTGTCGGCTTGAACTTTTGATTGGTTCAATGAGTTGTCGGCTGTTTGTTTGGCTTGATGATGAGGGCTGAGTGGCTGAGGAAACAAGAGTTCATGCAGGAGGTGTTTCGGGGGTATTTATAGAATATAGATGTTGTGAGGGCTTAACGGGCAAGGATACCGCTGGTGATGGACCAACATTGCTTACGCCGTCTCTACTGACTAGCTGGCATCCCTCATGGATTCTCGGCGTTGAATCCGTTCGTGGGGGTTGACCCCATCACGCATAGCAAAAGAGCCTCGTCTGGGAAGCGGGGGGAGACGCATGTTGGTTCACTCTGACCGCGGCATCTCCGGAGGTTGGACAAATGAAAAGACGTTAAACCCTCGTAGACAAGAAAAAAGAGAAGAGAGAAAAAAAATGTGGTTAATTCTCCACGTCACACCATGACTATCCGGGTTCTCAAAAGTTCCCACTTACATGCAAACCATCAAGGTACCTGGACTATCCCGCGGTCAAGTGCAACCCCACCACGCAGGACCATTTCAAGTTAAATAATATGCTTAATTCACGAGTTAGAGTGTCTCTAGTGGCGTGAGCGTCGTACCAATCCTAAAGTGAGCCATTAGCAAATCCAAAGCCCTGGCTCGTTGGCTCTGACTTATGCTTGTTTCCCCCCCACGAGTTAGCCTAAGGATCCAGTCATGGACCAACTCGAGTGAGGCATTTACCAAATAGAATCTCTAGTTTTCTTCGTTAGTCAAAGATCCTCGTCTTCTTCTGAGCGGCTGACTCGCCTCGATTAGACCTGCTCTCGGCCTCTTGGCATATGCACTCTACTGAGGGGATAACAACCTTGAAGGACTCGATAGTGCATGATGGATCCACTAGCCTGATCGAGTCTTTCTCCGATGGTGTTGACCTTGTTTCTTTAGAGATCGTCACTGGTTCCTCGTTAATCCCGTTGTCCCAGGCAAGCCACGCTTTTTTTCATCCCGCGTTCAACAGCTGACCCATGTTCTCGGTACGGCTCTCGCGGGCTTGGCGTGGCGAGTTTGAAGGAGACATCAGGGTAGATTCATCAAGGTCAGCGGTGGTGAGGGCGGATCTTTGGTAGCATGACGTCGTTGGCGAAGTAATTGTGCTGTCATGACTTTGCAAGTGGTGAACTGACCAACATGGTCAATACTGGCTGCCTGAAAATGGACACATGAAGCGCCGCTTCATGATTTTACTGTTTCTTCAACCATGAAGATGTGAGTTGTTTCTAGATGAGATATTGTCCCAGTCCCTCACGTAAACGGCCGAGCAAAAAGATGGCTTCACCAGAGACATGGCAACATTAGCAAAACCAGAACCACAGCATCTACAGGTGTCACTGTCAACGCTAGACTCCAAAACTACCCTACATTACAGATCAGACTAGACCCGAGCTCCTGGTCAAGCTCCTTTACTGGTCTCCACCAGTTCATACCTCCCCCCTAACCGAGCCTCTGGAATTACCTGTGCATGAGATATGCCAAGTTGTTACCAAACACACAGCTCAAGATCTTCTTGCATAGCCGTTGTTCCCCGTTGCCCCTGCAGGAGCACACCCACAACTGTCCTGCAAGTCATTAAACAGTCCAAGATAGATCCCGTCCCCTGCATGAGCATTGAGACAGTAGCATTAGATCTAAACCTTGGCGGTTATAGTAGGTAGACACCACCTCGAAACTAGGCCCAATTGCGTGCTACAGCGCTTAAAATCGTCTCTATTTCACTATCCAAGTTTTCAACCTACTTAAGCCTGTGCTAGGTCACTCGGTCTCGCCCAAAGTCCCTCCGGCTCAACACCCTTAGCCACACGCAACAACTTTCTCTGCTCCCTCGCCGTCCTATACGTATCAAGCCACTCCTTAGAATGTCCAAGCAGAGGCTCAGTCTTGTCATCAACCAGACTCGAGTTGGCCCACTCTAGCAGATCATTCACATAATCCACCTCAAGACCGTCGTCGGCCAAGCTGTGGAATTCCCGTCCGCGTCCCTTGAGTGCAACGCGGTTCTCGTATTCCTTTCTCATTGAGGCACGGCTTGGAAGTGTTGCTTTTCCTGTTAGGACTCTTGCGAGGGCTTGCGCTTGGAAGTCGAAGAGGGAGAATGTTGCTGTGTAGTATGGTACGCCGATGAAAGAGAGTGAGGGATCTTCGATGTAAAATATGTCCTTGTGAAGGTTGTGTACCATGTTTCCCTCTGATGTGATGAGAATATCATCAGTTGCCTCATCTAAAGGCACATCGTCTCCGTGGTATTGTGAGAGGAAGGGATAAGAAGTGAGGTATCCAGTTGCCAAGACGATACCATCGACGCCCTCTAGTTTCTCGCCGTTCTTCAACAAGATGTAGCTCTTTACAGGAGCTGAGGGATCAGACTCGTCCTTCTCCAGGACAAACTTTTCAATGCCGCCAACATGTTCAACAGACTCTGGGAACATGGCAGGCGGCAGATCGAAATCACCTCCTCGAGTGCTTTGAATCACGCGTTTGGCAGTCTCGCTCGTCTCTCGACAAACATCATAAGCTGAAGCACCACCACCAATGACAAGCACAGCCTTTCCAGCGTACTTTTCCGGGCGGCGATACTGCTTGGTGTGGATGATGGCGTCTCCAAAATGAGCCTTCCACTCCGCAAGGCCAGGTGTATCTGGGATACGAGGGAGGTTGTAGTGACCAGATGCCACAACCAAAGCGTCGAATTTCCAGTTTCGCTCGAGGAATCGTGGTTGACCGTCGCCCTTAAGGTAGGTTATCGTCCTTATCGCCCAGTGAGACCCATCCTCGCTCTTCTTAGCGTCCTCGACTCGAGTGTGAAAGAGTGTCACGTCGTCAACACCATGCTCCTTGCTGAGTCCTTGGAGATAGTCCTGGATGTTAACATGGCTGGTAATGTCCTCGGTTCCTTTTGGCCAAGGTCCGAGGTTGCTGTAGAGTAGACATGTAGGGACGTTGTTCCGTAGACCAAAGTAAGCCGGACCCGGCGGAGAAAAGGAAACTTCGCGAGTCTCAGAGTCCTCACTTTCAAGAGGATGAGCACCATCCCCATTCTTCACTTTCGAATCGACAGTCTTTGGTAGGAACTGTCCAGGAAGGGAGGTCACATAGTCGCCGGCCGATGGCTTCTCGCTGGGGTATTTCGTAGTCGTCGGTGCCCTGTCGTCGTAGTGCCATACCCCAGAAGTGACCCCAGATCGTTCAAAGACGGTTACATCGGCTCCGTTCTTGAGAAGATAGGCTGCTGTACAGATGCCGCTCACTCCAGCCCCGACGACGGCAACTTTGGTGCCTGGACCAAACTTGACAGGCTCATCAGGTGACGGCGAGCGTCCGTTTGTAAGATAGGGACTCATTTGGAATAACGAAGCTGAAATTGGCTCAAGCTATAGTTGTGAGTCGTTGCAAGTGGAGGGCACACCACACATATAAACAACCGACCCGGGAATACTAATTGTAAGCAGAAAGGCCCATCTCTTACGATGTCGAAAATGACTCGCCTTTTTCATCCGCGTTTGTTCCCGATGGGTCATTCGAGCCGTCTATTGTGTGCGCTCTCGCGCATCCAAGAGGGCGAAAGATGGGACCGGGTTGAGCACGTCATCTTGAGGATTATGTCACAAAACGGGCTATCCCAACTCGACGCCGACTGACGCCTTTGGTGTAGGGTATGATGAATATTGATAAGGTGAGTTGAGGGATGGTGTTTGGGGTTGTATAGTTCATGGTTAACGTTATGGTTCAACTAGGTGTGTGCCTGGCAGTTCGGCAATAGCACGCAATCCTTGCGCACTCAGTCGTATTGGCTAGGTTCCAGCTTTAAGTCTAATTGACGATTTATTTAAGAGAGGTCAAGCCCCCCCAAGTAAGACAAGTCTTAATGCTCTCAAGTATTGAGATATGTTATCCTCAGGGTCTGTCTTTCACAGATGTACGGGCCATCAACTCAGCTCTCACCCACAGCAGCCGCAACCCTCTTCGCCACCAACTCCCTTCTATGCAGATACCGAATAGCAATCGCCGTAGCAGCCATCACAATAGCCAAAGCAACCATGGTAGCATAACCCTTGGGATATTGCGGCGCCTCAGTCGTCTTCCAGATAAGAAGAGGCAACCAAGCCTGAAAGACATAGGCCATCTCATTCATGCTTCCAACAACCAACGCTCTTTCTTCGTTATCATCCTTGCAGATCTCATGGGCCCAAGCAAAAGTCAATCCACTGATACCTCCACCAATACCGATGAGGATAAAGCAAGCCCACTTCCATCCGTCGGGAATATTCCATGCCGCCAGACTTGAGTAAAAGACTGTGAGCAAAGTACCCGAGAAGAGAATCGGCTGCCATCTGCTGCCCCGGAAGACGGAATCAGAAAACCAGGCGTACATCAGAGTCGTAACGACAGCCACGGCAGATTGAATCGTCGGATATGTGTTGACGTGAGAAATGCTGTACCCCTCACCCTTCAACCAAAGCTGGAAGGCAGGCTGAGCCATGCCACCACAACCATTGTTGAAGAGAATGTACAAGAGGGTAAGAAGGTAAATATGCCAGCTAGCAAAAATCTTCTTAACCTTGCCCCAAGTAAAAGGGGCACGGTTCGCTCTTCCTTCCAACTCCATGCGTCGCTTCGCAAGAGCGATATCATCCTTGGTGAAATACCAAGATCGAGTGATTTCAGGAACATCAGGGAAGAAGAAGAATCCAGCCACAGCGATAGGGAGTGAGATGACAGTGTCAATAATGAAAAGCCACTGCCACCCGTGAAAGCCGTGAACTCCATCGAGGCGGTACACAGAGGCCATGAGGTATCCCGAGAACATGCTGCCAATGTTGCCGGTGGCGTGAAATATGCATGAACGCTTTGCAAGCTCATCTTTTCTGTACCATGATCCGATAATGTACTGCATACCTAAGAGGTAACTGTGTTAGTATTGGGATATGATACTATGATGTGCTTTTTGTTACAGTCGAAGCCCGGTCCTTATTGGGATGGCTGAGTCGGAGGACAGATGGGACAACTACTCTGATAAATAGTAATGCATACCTGGGTAGAATGTGCTCTCTGCCAAGCCGATGAAGAAGCGGAGGGCGTAGAGCTGTTGGACGTTGGTGCACTTGGCCATGATGATGGTCAAGACAGACCAGGTAACCTCGCAGGCGGGGATCCAGATGGATGGACGAACTCTCGTGAGCAGCAGGTTACTATGACATATTAGTATAAAGCTCAATTGCCCCTTCCATCATGCCAACGTACCTAGGGATCTCTCCAATGACATATCCAACAGTCCAAAGCGTCTGCATGTAATTGAGCTCATTGCCATTCATGTTGAGATCCTCCTTCATCCCAGAAACATAAGCATTATTAATGTTAATCTGGTTCAAATTCTTGATAAAGTACCCAAGAGAAGCAAACGTGAGAATAACAGCATCAAGCTTGAACAAAAACTTGCGCTCCTCGGGGGACTTGTCAAGAGTATCCCAGATGTAAGATCGCCATGTCTTGGGCGGCAAGCCATCATCACTGTCAGATTCGTTCCCTCTGACAACAACAGTTGCAGAGGGTTCGGACTTGGATGAGGCATTGTCACGCCCAGCGTCTTTATCGTCGTAGGGCGTAGACATGGTGTGCTAAGGCTGGGCAAGGCTTGGCTAGAGGAAGTGGCGGTCTTGGGGTTTCTTGTCGATGCAAAAGACTGCAGTCCATGAACTTATAAGTAGTCCCTGATACTGTCCAAGAGGTCAAAGCAGTGTCACCTCGATGACGTGACGGAAGGATCAAGCGAGAAAAATATGCTTAATTTTCTGGATCCTCTGATCCTTCGGCTACCAGATCAAATGTACGAAAGTACAGATACACGTATGGGGCAAACAAAGCTATCCCACATGTGCCCACTCCATCGGAGCAGACTTGCTCCCATGGCCTGTTCAATACCCAACAGAGGACAATCGTATGCCTTGATCGGAGCGGCCCCGAGCCATCACGCAATTATAGTCAACACTTGTGTCCTATCCGTCCGTGGGGCTGAAACCGGGGTCGAATAGGGACGCATAATTATCCCACCGCATCACGTCACCGGCAACCCATCAAACATTTGAGTATGGGGTAACAGATTGTGGGATAACCGTCTTTCTGCGGCCGTTTTTCTCGGGAACCAGTATCGGCACTAGGAGAATTGCCAAGATAACGTTTTGTTCGGATTTAAGGCTCCGAGTACGGAAGATGCACGACATCAATGAGCAACTATCATGACATCTGCAATCATGTTGGAATGGTTCGATGTCTTATCATATCCCTCGGTGAACAGTTGCTAGACAGTTCTCTTCCTAGATGAATAGTCTACTCCGGACCCGAAGAGTTGAGAATCTTGACCGAACGCACTGGGTCGTCTTGGGCTTCCTCCGCAGGACAAGACACAACCACCTTGAAACACCCATAGATCCAGATCCCACCCGTACAATTCTTCACCGACCGACGGCCGAGTAAGGCCCCACAACCCGAGTGGGAGACGCCAATCTTTCGTTCTGGCGTACGAGATGGCCCGTAGGACGAGATGGCTGCCACGTGGAGGCGATGACGCCAATACAAGGGTGTAAGCACACAAGGCGTTTGGCAGGCACCGACGGCTTGGCAGATAAAAGTGGCAAGGGCTAAATATTCAACGGCTGAGTTTTTATCTTCTGGTTATTCTGTTCAGGTGAAATGAGCAGGGCCATTCCTGGTTGAAGTGTGGGATCATCAAGAGCCGGCCCGCCTTCGTCACGGCTGGTTACCTTAGCCAAGAACCGAAGGCTTATAAGTTCCAACCTCACGCTACAAAGAAATCTTGGCGCGTCATATATCTCTGCCGAGTCGGTGCAACAAGGAGACAAATGTCGTTCATGCTGGCAAGTGGGACCGTCTGCTTGTACGGAGGTTGATCGGCGTTGAATTGTCAGCCTCAAGAAGATAAATGACTCATCAGTTGCGAGGATTTATTGATAGAACATCCTTTCATATCAGTACAGGCGCAGAGTAGCCAAGGCCGAGCTCGCAGGTTCCATACACTCACGCGAGATCTCCCCAGGAGGCCGAGGTTCGAGGTTTCAAGACAGGGTTAAAAGCGCAACCAATGCCAAGGTAGAGGCCGATCTTGGGAAAATGGCAAATTCCCAAGATATAGAATATATGATCTAACGTATCCCGTTGTCGTTCCGTCCAAGACCCCAAACCATTCGCGACGGATTACGAGCCTGACTGCCGGGTCATCGAGAAACTAAAACTAATCAGAGGTGAGAAACTGGTGAGAGAAGGTCCCGATATTTATAGCATCTTTTAGTTGGTAAATCTCAATGATGTCAGAGCTTTTTATTCGCTTCATCCACAGAGTGACCTCTAGTTCTTTAGATGAACGAGGGTATTCACTTCGAATCAAGGTACCCATCCATTCGAGTTTTGATGAGGCCACAGTCTCATTGATAGAGATAGTCAGATAGATTGACATTAAAACCCAGCACCAAAAATCTCTCGCGATCAAAATTGCGATGCCTCTTACCGAAAAATAAGTTGTTATTTCCCCGTGCTACTGTACCAACAGAGGTGGTGTACTGCAAATTCTCTCACTTTCGGTCGGAGCTTAGCCGAATTCGTCTCCGGACGGGTCATATCTGATAGATCGTGGGGGGTACTTAAGCTTATCTACAGATGCAGATCTACGACCCCAAAGGTCTGTGTAGAGATCAATGTTTCCATGGACTACATTTGCTGAAGACGTGAGAAGGGGGTAAAAAGCGGAGCTGATCGGACTCGTCAAGGTCGATCCTGATATAGCTACTCCGTGAACAACCATGAAGCCCATCTCTCACTAAAAGAAGATGCAATAACGCTCCTCGGTATATAGACCTCTAATTAGTTAGGCTTCTTATCCCAAACCTGCATGAAAAGCATCACAGCCAACAGATCTGCTTAGTCACGCGACGGACATCCGGAAGGATTCAGCTCCTATTTAACCGACAAAAGTGGCCTGACGTGGTCGTCACCGATATTTGTTTACGTCCACATCCCATCAACAAACCATCATGGCGACAGCCGTAGCAGAAGCATTCAACAAAGACTTTAGCTTCCTCAAGTACCGCGCCGTCGACAGCCACCAAGAGGAGACTGTCACGGTTAAGCGCACCGCGTATTGGTGCTACTGCGGTCCCCTGCTCGACCCATTCTCCTCACCTGATCCTGACTCGGCGCTCCCTGCCAACTTTTACGAATTTGCCGGTGCGACTTTTACGGGGCCTGTTCACGAGAGATTTCTTCCTTTTTTGAGGTACATCAACTCTCTGCTCGTTAGCAAGGGTTTGAAGCATTATATGCTCACTATTCGTGCTACGACGCCCACTCATGAGTATGACCGTCCGAGATGGCATACCGATGAACTCTTCTTTTCCGATCTTTCAAAGGGGAATCTGCCTGGTACTCGGTTAGGACTCAAGTCGCAGTACAAGAATGGAGAAAGAAACTCGGGAACCAACTGGAAGATATGCACAACACTTCTCGGCCCTTCAACACTCTTTATCCCTCTGGAGAATCAAGCATCCGCCCGGAAGAGACAAGAAAATGCACGAGTATCAGCCAGCACAGATCATGAATGTCTAAGTATCCGCTGTGTCGGCTGTGCATCTGCTGCCGATGCCGTACGGGAGGAGCTCACACACACCCTGAAGCCCTTGGGCGTTGAAGCAGCCATGCCAGGAGAATGTTCAGTGTTTCGAGTCGGAAGGGATTTTGGAGCCGTGCACTCAGAGCCTAGTATGAGCGAGGGAGAAGATGGGAGAATCTTTATCAATGTCGTGCCAGGAACAGAAGAGGAGCTTCGGAATCTGACGACCAAATGGGGTATGGAGTTTCCTAGGCAGTGGTGGGTTGGGGGCCGATAGTCGGATATGGTGAGACCTTGATGTCCTTTCTGTGTGGTACGGATGAGTGAGAACATGTTTTGGGTTCTAATGTTGGATAGTGACATTGTTTGAAACATGGTCGATTTTTGGATCGACAGTCAGAGTCAGAGCGTTGTGTAATATGATGCAAGCCTTGAGTTTCGGGCCAAAACAGAGGTCCTTTTAATTACATCTGGAGTCATACAATGTCTTGCAGCGCATCACCAAATGTTTTAAATTCTGACATAGCGTAGGTAAAAGAAAATATCAGGGGCCGAGATGTCACTATTGTCACACCATCACTCAACAACTCAACCAAGCCGAGTTCTACGACTCAATCAAAGTTTGACTCTGATCAAAGCCCAACCTCGCCAACCCCTTCCAATACACCATTCTTCCGTTTGTTTCAAGATATGACATTCAACCAGAGTTTTGATTCCTGTGTGACGTCACAAAAGACCCATAGCATGACCGGGCGAGTTACATTGTGTTGATGCAAGTCTCTTGCTTAGGTAGCTCGGAATAGGTCGAATGCTCCGCTGTGGCAATCCCGTACGCGTTTTCCCTTCGCGTCATCTTCAATGCCATAGGCATAGCCACCAGCTGGCCACATGTATCTGGTTTTGCAAAAGCAAAAGTCCGGGGCTTTGTCTTCAGCAGTGACCAACTACCTACTCGGTCTAACCTCATGAACGATAAGATAAACTCCTTCGCCTAGCGAAACAGGAGTGGTAGCATAGGCCTTTGGTAGAAACCATGCGTAGATTCTCCTGATAAGCCATGCCATCTTGATGTTCTCGAGAGAAGAATTGGTTTGAGGGTCGAAGAAGATCACATGCTCACCCGTGCGAATGGGCGGCCGAGTTAGGCTCTGTATGGTGTTAGTAGGGCGAGGTTGAGTCCAACTTTTCCCGGTAACCGGTTGGTTTCCTTTGTTCCTCTGTTGATGGGTATGGACAAAGGCAAATGTGTGACAACTTTTATTGTTCTTGACTGTCCATCAGCCACAACCAGCGCAAAGGGGGGACAAAGTATGGCTGCCCAAAAGAGAACAAATGAACATTGATTCCGTTGCGTGTCAAGTTTAACGGTTATAAAAAAGACCCAATCGCCAGCAAGTCACAAGCATCTCCATCCACAAATCCACACAGATCCAGCCAACACCAAATCATCCGTCGGCAGACTACCCCAAGTGCGAATCACCACAATCATCACGAAAGACCAAACCCCCGTACAGCCAAGAGCCATGTTCGTGTTCCTTCCTCTCTTTGACATTGTACTCACCAGTGCTTTGTTGATTATTCTGTCCATCTGCTGTTGTTGCTTGATTCTGAAGTGCCTCTGGAAGTGCTGTTGCTTCTCGCTCTATGGGTTATTTTGGATAATTATAGTGGCGTTTGTGCTTTTTTGCTTGGCTACCTACAACGAGCAGCAACGGCTGCAGCGGGAGCGTGGACAAAGGGTGATTTCTGGCAGCAGAAATTACTACTAGGTGACCCAGTCATTTAACGGACAGGATGGCTCAAGTCGCCTTTTCCTTTGTGACAGTGCTTAACTTGATGACATAGGGTTCTTGATCAAGATGATAACCGATTGTCTTTGTAGATTGCGAGAGTACTAAACAGCAAGCAAATCATAGAATTTGAAACAAACCACGCAATTTATTAAACACATATGTATTCCTCCTTTTCTCCTAGTCTCCTTTTAATGCGCTCTACTAACGTGGTCCACGTCCCGATTGCTTAATACTCCTCATGATATCTGAAGACGTGCGTAGAAATCTTGTTTCCCTTGGAATTAAACCTTTGCGGAAACACAGTAAACAACCCATCATCATCTCGTGGCTCATAGTCCAAGGTAGCAGCAGCCTGAATAAGCACATCCAAACCATGGTTTTCCTTGAGCCAGTGAGCCACCATGTCCATCGCAGCGACGGCCCCAGATCCAGTCCAAATGTTGCCGTCTATGATCCACTTCTTCTCCCTTGTCCAGTTGACCTTTGGCCAGAGCTTCCTGGAATACTCGTATTCGATGTTGTTGACCGTGGCCTTTCTCCCGTCTAGAACACCTGTAGATGCGACGACACTCGCACCAGTGCAGGTTGTAAAGAGAAGTTTCCCAGCAGCAGCGTGTCTCCGGATTAGATCAGCGTGCTTAGAGCTTAGGGTAAAGCTACCCAAGTGCGGTCCCGCAACGAGCAAGATATCAAGCTCGGGACACTCATCCACAGTTGTCGTAGGAACAATCCTCATGCGAAGAGTACCCAGGTCGACGGGATCCAAGGTTGGACTGATATGATGGAAGACAAATTCTGGTGCTCGGGCAATGACATCGTCGTCGATGGGAACGTATTCCCGGATGGTTTGGAGGGCGCCCTTGCTGGCGGAACAGAGAAGGTCTGCAGGCCCGGCTGTGTCGACTACTTGGTAGGCAAAGCTGAGGATGCCAAATTGTATAGGAGCCATTTTGGCGGCAAGACAACAAGTAGAGGATGGGAAGGAATTGCAGGCCAATGTAGGGGAAGAAAGGTTACTATGGCTCGAGGTTGTTGTGCGAAACGGATGCTTGCAGATATTGGCGATAAATGTAAGTGGCAGAGAAGTTCAGGCCGGCTTGTTCATTCTTGAGACTTGGTTAAATAATTACCGAGATAAAATTTTGCAAGCCGAAGATGGTAGCCTCCATTACCGGTAAAAAGGTGGTTATGACGTTGCTTGCCATCAATATCCGTAGCCAACCCGGATATAGCTTCGGTACCAAGTTTGAGTCTCCCCGATTTTGTAAGCACCATTTACCAACTCTGTAAGCATGCCTGGATATACCCAGCGATTGAAATCTGGCATAAATTGGATATTGATAATCAACAAGTTTCCACCTAGAGATAGAAGTGGGTGAGGGACTAGCACTTCCACCTTGGCCTTCCGGCATCCGTTCGGATGAACAAGCGGGTCATTGGATTAGAACTTCCGCCTACTAGCATCGCTCGGATCTCTAAAGAGGAACCTTCACGGGGTCTATTCTTACAGCAACTTGATGAGCGTTAATGTAACTACGGCGGTTTATCTGTTCAAATTATGCAACCATGGCGGCATGGCCCTGGGACGGCAATAGGTAGTAGTATAAATACAATTACGAAGACCGCCTTGAAAGCAGAAGTCTACCAAGCCTCAACTCGACTCATTCCAACCTAAACACGTTTAAACCGCCGAGATGCTTTTCCCCTTGTTGACATTGGGCCTTAGCCCGGTCCTTTGCGCTGCTGCTACGGACAAGTTTTCTGTCCCGAATGTCGACGCCACCTTTGACAAATCGCCCAAACCATTTGAAATCCACGTTGATCCGGCTTTCATTGAGGAAACTCGACAGCGAGTTGCACACGCAAGGGCCCCTGTGTTCATGGGCATTGAGAGTGATGGCCCCAGTGCTGAGATCTTCAACACTGTTCAGGAGTACTGGGTCAACGAATTCGACTGGAATGCAACTGAAGCAGCCATCAACCAAAAGTAAGGTGCACGAAAACGATTCCCTTTCAGATACTAACAGTTTTACAAGGTTGGATCAGTTCACGACCATTGTCGAACCAGTCATCGATAACGCCACTTATCCAGTCCCCCTCCACTTTGTTCATCATCGTTCACCCCGGAAGGATGCCATTCCTCTGCTTTTCATCCATGGATGGCCAGGCTCGTTCCTAGAAGTCAGTCATATTATCGGCAACTTGACAAACCCACCTAATGCATCCGTGCCTGCATTCCACGTCGTTGCTCCGTCAATCCCGGGTTTCGCATTCTCTCCTGCACCTCGGCAACCCGGCTTCGGTCCCGTCGAAGCGGCTCACGCCTTCAATGCACTCATGCAACAGCTCGGCTATTCCAAATATGTCATCCAAGGCGGAGATTTCGGTGGTGTTACACTTCGTTACCAGTCTCACCTGTATCCTAAGAACGTCGTCTCAGCACTCAGCAACTTTTGGGTCATTCAACCAGACGATGAAGATATGCGCAGACTAGCAGAGGGTGTAGCAACCCCCGATGAAGTTGCGTACATCAACATCCTCGAGACCTATATCAATCACAACTCTGGATACCGCCTGATGCAATCAACGGAACCCCTCACCCTGGCAATCGGCATGACAGACTCCCCATTGGGCAACGCCATGTGGGTGATGGATTTGATGAATAAGGTCATCGACCCAGCCATCACGACCTGGACTCCCGAGCAGATCATCACTTGGTCAATGATGTACTACATTCAAGGTCCCTACGGCGGCATGCGCTTCTACAAGGAGGTTCTTAACGATGGGGGTTTCTCTTTGCTTGACTTTGGTACTCTACCGCTCGTGGAGGTCCCAGTCGCCATCAGCCAGTTTCCTTACGATATTTGTTACCGTATGCCGTTGGACTGGGCGAAGCGAGGAGGAAATGTTATCAAGAGAACTGTGAACCATCATGGAGGTCATTTTGCTGCTTATGAGGTGCCTGAGCTCCTGCTGAATGATATTTGGTCTTGGTTTGGGGATAAGGAGGTTTCTGGAACGAGCGTGTTTGAACAGTGATCCAATAAGTGGCCCAGCCGAGTGTAGTGACAAGATACCTTGGGCTTTTAGATAGATGCTTAGAACTTGAAACTGTCATCAGGGGCAGAGTAGTCATTATTATTGCCTCCAATGACAAGTCCACAATAGCCAAAGACACAATTGAGGCAAAGTAGTCTGTTGAGTACAAAATCGTTTCCAATTTTTTCGACAAGTAATATGTAAAATGGGGTTATCTCATCAACTTCCAGATCTAAGCCCACCTTCAGAGTTGAGATGTATACAAATCCTCATCAACTGTATCCCAAGAAATGTCACTAGCGTTTCCCCATCCCATAGTCATAGTTGCCCACACATCGTGAAATAAAGGAGGAGGATTCTTCGGCTCAGTCCAGCCCGATAAATTCATCAAGTTAGAGTCCCATTGTTCCACGGATCTTCTCAAACTCCCATCCATCACAGGACACCCAAAAACCCTGCTCACAGGGGTTGTTCTTCCCAACATCTCCAACCGACGATTGTATTTCGACTTGGCAAGACCTAGCATGGCACGGCTAGCCGACAAAAGATCATTCGAAGCTACACCATCCGCCCCATGTGACATTTTAGATAGGAATTTATCCAGTTGAAGCTCAGAGCGCGCAGAAGCCGAATCAAAACCAGGACATAGCGAGAGGGGGAATGATAACCGGAACGAGAGTGTAAGGATGACAATGAACCGAGTCCAGTCGTTGACTGTGAATGAAAGAAGTGACGAATCTTCTAATTCGCTCACGTAGTCCAGGTAAGCTCTTAGCTTTTTCGTGGCACTACAAAGGTTGGATAGTGGCGGAGGAAAGGAGGTTATCTTGGCAGATAAGAAGGTCTTGGCTACGGGAAAGGCGAGTAAGCTCCCGCAGTCGAGGAATACGTCAATAAACATGTTTTGCATTCGTGCTGCTCCTTTTTCCAGTGTATCAGTCTCTCTCCCGCATCTTGACATTCACCTAGCTCGACGTACCTGATTCCATAATGAGGTGGTTTATGCTGTTCTGCAACTCTTGATGCTGCTGTTCAAGATCATCCAAAATCGGCCGACTATTTTGGACTGTCTGCCCCTCCTCATTGATGGCCTTGGCAACATCAGAAAAGAGGCTAGATTGGCGGACTAGAGCCACGAGTGTGTGGTCACCGTCGACTTGAGCGTTATGTTCGAGGATATCGATGGTGGTACTGGCCCAAGGGGGACGATTGGTCGGCAAATCTCTCTCCCCTCTCCATACAACGATATATCTAAGGGTTCCGGAGTTAGAATCGTTCGCATTTTGAATTTAGGAACATTTCAGCTTACGTAGAAACAAGATATAGATAGGCGAGATATGCTCGGATCTTGTCAAGTTCATCGTCTGTGACTCTCCGGTCAGGCCTTTCGAGGAAATCTTGATC
Source organism: Fusarium drepaniforme (assembly GCA_012978555.1). Classification (NCBI taxonomy): domain Eukaryota; kingdom Fungi; phylum Ascomycota; class Sordariomycetes; order Hypocreales; family Nectriaceae; genus Fusarium; species Fusarium drepaniforme. Next base: position 24,277 of record JAALXN010000248.1, read on the forward strand.
CAAATCAAGGTCGTGAATGAGATCAGCGGCCATTCGCAAACACTGAACCAGCTGTCCGTTTTTAGGCCGCAGATGAAAAGGATACCTTGTAAGGTTAGACGGAGACAGGTAGACTCGTTCAAACAAGCATACCATGTGCAGTATATCAACACACCCTGAAGCAACTCAAGGCTCTTCTCTCCACCAGAAACATACTTCAAACCCAAAGCCTTTCGAAACTCATCATCATACAATGCATGTTTCTGCACCATGTTCGATCCCGAGGCAACGGTCAAGATGGCCAGCAGCGTAAAAGGTTTCGTACCAGCAAGATACGAAACGGAAGAGTCATCAGGAAAGATTATAAACGGTAGGTAATTAACCATGGATTTGAAGGTGTTGAGTAAAGATTCTGCAGATGCCATGTCGAATAGAGGTTGGCGCCAGATGTCGGAGATTGGATGGGATTGACTTGTCGAACTTCGGGGTGTGGCTGATTGGCTTGTACTTTGTGAGCTATCAACGGAATCTTGCTCGAGTACGGCGTCGAGAGCCTGTTCATGCATTTCCCGTAGGGTTTCAAAGTTGTCATTGAGATCCGGTTTAGCTGGTACGGTGTAGTTGATACTGAAGGTGGCAGGTGACTGCGAGGGTCCAGTGTCTCCCGTTCTAGATAGGGAAATCATGTTAGAAATTATTCATAGGTCAGCAAAACATGATTCTTACCCCCATTTGCGTTCCCATCGACGAGGTCGTGGCCTAGTACGGGCGATGCACTCTCTCTTCAAAGCGAGACATCTAATAAAGAAGATAAGCATGAGAGGAAAATGTTAAGTTGTTTAATGGCATTACCTTTCACACACTCCTGGTTGCTCACTTGCTTGGCATCTAATTCTGGCCGCCCGACAATGTTCACATGCTGTCGGGTTTCGTTTCGAACTGCGGTTTCGTGTGTCTGAACTCATCTTCATAGAGTCTGACAGGTTTAATTGAACTACCAGGGAGCACAGAGTCCCAGAACCGAGCTTGGCTCTATCAATTGTAACGTCAATCAAGTGCCGAAGTCGGCGGTAGGTAATTAAGGAAAGGGAACGCTGATGATTCGGATCTCCGGCAAAGCGGTCAAACCCCAACTTATCCTCACCCCGATGATACAGTATTTTGATTTGTCATTCTCTTGCTTATGAATGGCCGGAGCACACCCGTAGGTTGCGGCCGATCAAACGCCGCTCAAGTGCCGCATAAGTGCCGCTTCATGAGCGACATCCGATGCCGACCCGGATGTAGCATGTGGGGATTACCAAATCGGGCAGTCTCTCGTCGACAAACCCGAGAGACTACAACGTTGTTGCAGCTTGGAACAACTTGTTGAGATTTTTTATCCTCATCTCTACGGATAACGACTAGATCATCGAAATAAGCATGACATCTACTGACATCTACCGGAAATGTTACTACGGGAACATGGAGGTTTTTCGCACCCGCGGATGCTGTATAAGTGTAGAGTGTCCTCCATCTATGTCATCTACTCCCTAATCTTTCAGACACTCTTTACTATTCTGCTTCATTTTCTTTTCAGTAGACTCAATCCAGCAGTCAGTGAGGCAAAATGACATTTAGAGAGTCGATCCACGACGTCGTTCGAGACGCCCCCTTGGGACAGCTCGTACGCTTCTTCACCAACAACCGCCTCTTCAAATACCCAGAAGAACAACCAAACTTTAAACTCCCCGAGCCATGGACTCGTATGATGGGCGATACGAGAGTACCTCGGTCTGGAACGGCTTCATCTTCAACCCTCTCTGACTCGAGCCGAACGCAGGAAGGGGCAGAGCAGCACGACATCAGCAACGCAGCCGAACTTGATCTCGAGAACAAAGAGTTTCCTCCGGACAAATCTACCCGTTTGACGCCAAAGACAACTGCGGACGGTACCATTTTAGTCGATTGGTACAGCGAACAAGATACCGCCAACCCACACAATTGGACCAACCTACGCCGTGGGTTCATCGCCTTGCTTATCTGCTTCTACACATTCGTCGTCTACCTAAGTTCAGCGATCTACTCACCATCAACCGAAGGCGTCATGAAAAAGTTCAACGTCAGCAATCTAGAAGCAACCCTCGGTCTCGCAATGTACGTCCTGGGCTACGGTGTCGGCCCACTGCTCTTTTCACCTCTCAGCGAGATTCCTCGCATCGGTCGCAACCCCATCTACATCATCACCTATGCACTATTTGTTATCCTCTCTATTCCAACAGCTCTCGTGGGTAATTTTGCAGGCCTTATTGTCTTGCGCTTCTTGCAGGGGTTCTTTGGGTCGCCTTGCTTAGCAGCTGGTGGTGCTTCGATGAGCGATCTGTATAGCATGATAAATTTGCCTTTCGCAATGATTGCCTGGGTTGCTGCCATGTCCTGTGGACGTAAGTCTTTCTCCTGACCACTGAAAAGCCTCTCCCTAAGTCCATGGCAGCCTCTCTCGGTCCTCTCCTCAGTGCATTCGCTGTCACAGCCAAAAACTGGCGTTGGTCTCTCTACGAGTCCATCTGGGTATCAGCACCGCTTCTCATCGTCCTCTTCATCTTCATGCCTGAAACTAGTACCCCAAACATCCTCTTACGCCGCGCTCAACGCCTACGAAAGCTCACCGGCAACCCAAAGTTAATGTCCCAAAGCGAGATTGACCAAGCTCATTTGACAGTCTCAGGCATTGCTATAGATGCCTTGATCAAGCCTTTGGAGATCACTATCAAGGACCCGGCCGTCTTGTTTGTCCAGGTCTATTCGGCTATCGTCTACGGCATATATTATTCCTGTAAGTATCCTCTGACTCAACATATTCTTTAACTGACCGTATAGACTTTGAGGTGTTTCCCCTTGTCTATCCTGTTTACTACGGCATGAACCTAGGAGAAACTGGTACCGTGTTTCTCTGCATCGCCATCGGATGCATCATTGCCATTATCGCATATGGCGGATTCCTCTACTTCGTGGTCACTCCACGGATAAAGAAGGTCGGCATGGGTCCGCAAGAGAACGTTCTCTTGGCTGGTTTACCTACATCATTCGGTCCTACCATTGGCCTGTTCATATTCGCATGGACAGCCCGAGCTTCTATCCACTGGATTGTCCCTACTATCGGCATTGCAATCTACGCTGGCTCGATCTTCACTGTGCTGCAGTGCATGTTCCTTTATATCCCGCTTAGCTACCCTCAGTATGCCGCCTCTTTATTCGCAGCAAACGACTTGTTCCGCAGTGCCTTTGCCAGTGGCAGTATTCTCTTCGCGCATCCGCTATATGCGAATCTTGGGATCGCTAGGGGCACGAGTGTCCTCGGCGGGTTGAGCGTTACTGGTATCATAGGGATGTGGCTGCTATACTTCTACGGTGCCAAGCTTCGAGCCCTCAGCAAGTTCGCTACCTACGTGGAGGGTTAAGCTCTTGTGTGTTGAGCAAGCATCTTTGACTCCGAGGTCACTTGGGTCTAGTCAATTACCACACGTTAGAATCAGCGGCCGGACAACTACTCTGCTGTGCATCCCCTCTCCGACATTCCTCATTCTCCTTCATTAACTCACTCGAGTACCCTTTTGTAAAATAGAACTGGTTAATTAGACTGATAGACAACCTTTTTTTTCTTTCCGCTTCTCTGTTGAGTCTCAGGTAACTAGGTAGTGTGACGACCTGAGGCGAAGCGGTGCATCAGGTTCGGTGAGAACGGTGAATCAGAGTGCACAGCGCTAGGAGGAGCAGAAACGCCAGGGATATAATACAACCTGGTGATTAGTTCCTGCACCCGAGGTCTTGTGTGTTTCCCGTCTCTTTAAAGAATGAGTCGCAATGGGTGCAATATTTAAACTCGTAGGCAGCTACCCTAGGCTTCTAATAATGACACTTTGGACTGAGCGCATTCGGCCTCGCCTACATAAAGCATGAGGGCTGAATCTCGCGTACCTACGCGAATATCTTTTCTGATACCTTATCGACCGACGCGTCAAGGATGTGAAGGGCGAAATATGGTGATTAAGACGGTGATTAAGGGAGACAACGATGTCACTCTTTGATGCTACAGTAGGCTCCCTGAACACGTGACGTGCCGGAAAACGGCCGCTGGTTGGGGTCTGAGTGTGTGTGCGGTTGCTACGTCGCAATCTTATCAGCCAAGACTCGTGCTTCTCTCGCGTCGCGTGGAATCGGACATGTGTGCCTCGGAGGGCTGCATCGCACGAGAACCAGTGAGAGGTGGCACGTCTTGCAGCTGTCAAGGTCTTCTCTTTGTGAAGGTCTGCATTTGCATTGGCTGACGCCGTTGGAGCTGGCTGACTGTGGCTGCGGCACGGGAACGTCGGGTCGCCGAATTTCTCTGCACAAGCGAACCCCGAGCCAAGATGCATTTTGTTTTATTCTTGGATGGAACTTCTGGGTCGATTCTATAAGCGAGTCTTGAATTGGCGTCGCCACGTCTTGTCGGTCATGCACAATTGATGGCGTTGGCACTATTTGCTGGCATTCTGACGGCGTCAAGGATGGATCCCATGGGTTGATTGATTGACGGCAGGCTGTGTGGGGATCAAAGAAAGCCGCGCAAGAAAGACGCGAAGAGCGAATGGAGTATGGGAGGAAGCAAGATGACGGTCAGCGGTTAAGTGCAGATATCAGATGAGACATGACATGCGATGACGAGGCAACAAATTCGGATTCCGGGTAGTGAGCACAAAGTCTCGGAAGACACTGAGGGTAAGAAGCAAATCATTGAAGATCGAAATGCGTGGGAGAGGGAGGATGGGTTACCACACCCCGGTTCCACGGCAGACGTCTCCCGTCTTGGTGTTGAGCCACCCCCGGACCCTTAGCCCGGCGACGGCGCAAGCCATGACACGCGTTTGGTCTCGGAGGACGAGAAGGAGAGAATCGTCTCGGGAATCTGTGAAAGTGAATCTTTGTGGGATTATGCTTGTCTTGTTGGCATGTGTGTGTGTGTGTATGATGTGTGAGATGATCCTGCAAAAGGGGAAGCTGGTCGCAGGGAGAGGATCGTGCAGGTAAGGAAAGGAAGCGCTAAAACACAGATCGGCAATCTGTTTGCGATAGAGGAGCCAATTGTCTGTTGTCCCTGCTTGCATGAGGGAGGAAGAAGAAGAGGGAACTTCGTATTCTGTATGCAGGAGGGATGGATGGATGATGGATCCGTTGAGAGGGATATTGTTGAGGGAGAGAGGAGGCTGATTGTGATGCTCAAGTTGATACAGAGACAATTAACCAGGAGGTTGAAGGATTACACTCATGACTTCAAAACTTCGTCAAGATTGTAAGAACAATAAAATAAAGCATGGATGACAATTAATTGTCGCAATCGTCGCGAAATGGCCCCCCGCCCAACCGCTCTCATTTCCCGCACCGCATGGGCTATTGACGCCAGTGGCACCAAACAATGACGCCGGTCGCACGGGCAAAGGCTGGAGGGGGGGTCACCCGTGGACGCTAAGACCGCTACACGAGACCCCTCTCGTATTAGCGCCAGGGACCTACGCTAAGACATTGATTGGGCTTTGCCCCTAAAAGTGCGTGGGGCCAGGGGGTGCGGTGCACGTACACGGCAGGTGCGTGTGGGTTGCGCCTGCAGGTTTAGAATAGAAACACAAAAACCCGGCCATCTCCATTTTCTTGTGAGAGAACCCTCCATCCAACCCCGTCGAACTCCCCCAACCACGACGATTTCTTTTTTGGGTGTGCATTTTCATTTGTTTTTATTCCTGTTCGTTTCCCGGTCATTCCTTATGCCGGGGTAACAATTACCAATCTTCTCATTATTTTATTTACTTTAACATTATTTTGACATTTAACCATGTTGTCCACTCTTTTCCTTGCGGCTTTGCCCGCCTTGGCTAACGCCTTGGACGACGGCATCATCCGCTACCCCATCAAGGCCTCACGAGGCGCCCCCATCGTCAAGGGCGTCACCCGACGACAGAATGAGGTTGCTCTTCAGGCCCAGAACACGGGTCTATTCTACAGTATCGATGTTACAATGGGCACGCCTGGCCAGGTCATCACCGTCAATCTCGACACGGGATCTCAGGAGCTTTGGGTCAACCCCGTTTGCGACAAGTCGAATGATGAGTCGTTTTGCGAGTCTTTTGGTCATTTTGGGGAGAGTAGCACTTATACTTCTATTAATGTTACTGGTGGTCTTGTTTATGGAACTGGATATGCCTACTACAACTATGGCTACGACTTTATCACCATTGGCTGTGAGTATGCCACACTCCAGATTGGGACATTTTACTGACATCACCAGCTGCCCATATCAAGCAGCAGCTCTTTGGCGTTGCCTACGACACCTCCGTCGTGAGTGTTGGTATCATGGGTGTTGCTCCTGACCTGCACGGCTGGAACGCCCCATATCCTCTCGTCATTGACAGCATGGCTCAACAAAAGCTCATTCAGAGCCGAGCCTTCTCTCTCGACATCCGCACCATGGACAGCGACCGAGGTGCCGTCATCTTTGGAGGTATCGACACTCGCAAGTACTCTGGTCACCTTGAGAAGCGTCCCATCATCCCGGCTGACTCTGCCCCTGATGGTCAAACCCGGTAAGTTTGAGATTCATGCTTATACAGAATTTCCTCTAATTGCGGTATAGATACTGGGTCCACCTCGACGGCATGAGCCTCACCCAGGACGACGGTTCCAAGGACGCCATCTTTTCAAAGACCAACGGCTATGCTGTCGTTCTTGACAGTGGCTACACCATCAGCGCCCTCCCCGGTCCCATCTTTGAGAAGCTCCTGGCAACTTTCCCCACTGTCCAGCCCGGAATCGGTTCCTACCACCCTGTCGACTGCGATGTCGCCAAGCTCAAGGGCACTGTTGACTTTACTTTCGGCAAGACCACTATCAAGGTTCCTTATGCCGACTTTGTCTGGCACAACAAGGGCTCGTGCTACCTGGGTGCTTTCCAGGACGATGGTGAGTGTCTGCGGTCGTGTGTGCGAAAGGGGGCTAACATGTTGTAGAATTCCCCGTTCTTGGTGACACCTTCTTGCGAGCTGCTTACGTCGTCTACGACTGGGACAACGAGAACGTCTGGCTTGCTAACAACGAGGATTGTGGTACTAACCTGGTCGCCATTGGAAGCGGTGCTGATTCTGTTCCCGATATTGTCGGCGAGTGTGCTTCTTCTGACTCTACCAACACTTCTGAGCTGCCTACTTCCACCGAGGCTTCGACTGAATCTACCGCTTCTACCGAGTCTGTTACTTCAACCGAGTCCGAGACCTTTTCCATCACCAGCGATTCGACTGCCACTGCTACCACCGAGTCTACTCTCTCCTTCTCCACCACCCGCTTCCACAACACCTCCTCCATCATCCCCAACAAGCTCGGATCCTCCAAGACCCAGTCTGTTCCCGATGAGCTTCCTACTCTGTCCGGCTCTACCTACTTGGACCCCTCTTACCTGGATCCTACCTACTCGGCTCCTACCACTGCGGCTCCTACCACCATCACGTCGACAATCACCACCAGCAAGGTCTACACCATCACCGCGTGCCCTCCCAGCGTGACCAACTGCCCTGTCGGTTCCGTCACCACTGAGATCATCACCTCGTACACGACCTACTGCCCAGGCGAGACCGAGGCTCCCAAGCCCACTAACCCTCCCGTTGTCAGCGACACCTCGGTCATCACCAACACCCACGTCTACACCATCACCGACTGCCCCGGCGAGGGTCCCTGCAACAAGGGCGAGGTCACTACCGAGTTCATTGCCACTACTCAGCTTGTCCACCCCCAGGTTACCGCCATCTACACCGTTCCCGAGGCTATCCGCTGCGGTCCTGGTAACGCTCACTGCAAGGAGGCCACGACCAAGGCTGTCCGCATCGTCACCATCACCCCCGCCACCAAGGCTCCCAAGCCCACACCCGTCCCCGGTGTCTGCACCACCTGCGGTCCTCCCGGCAATGCCAACGGTACCATCACCGAGGTCTACACCCACCCTAGCAAGCCAACCCAGGTGTACACTCAACCCGGCGGTACTCAGATCTACACCAAGCCCGTCCAACCTCAAGCCACAGGCCACGGCTACCCTCAACCACCCGCCAGCACCGTCGCAACCGTCGTCAAGCCCAGCGGCGAAGAAGCCTCTGAGCCTACAGGCACCAGCCCTGCCCTCGTGACAGGCGGTGCTGCATGGAACGCCCCTGGCCTATTGGCCGTCATCGCGGGCGCTCTCTTCGCCGCAATGCTCTAAACGCAATATGAGCAATAATTCTAAAGGGTACATGCTTGAACACACATAATTATTCTTTTTTAATTAATCACTGGGCGGCGGACTTGAAATGGTTTCACAACCATGGGTAGATACCTACGGGGCATGACGTTTTTTTTTTTACTCTTCATAGAGGTCTTTACACATTCACACCTGCATTGTTAGATTCTTGGTTGTATTCACTCAAACAATTTATGATGAGGCACGATTACATTTTTATGTGTCCCTCTTTTGATCTTCTGCTCCTCGAATGTGAATATCGGATCTCGTATCCGAAAGAGGATGTCATGCCGTGTCGACCAATGATGTTGGAGTAGTCGATGCGAACTGGCGAACCAACACTCGAGATCGCTTCATGCAGAGCTTACAACAATCCGAGAAGTAGGCATCATGTAACTCAACCTTTTGTTTATCAAGCTTCTGTTTGGAATGTTGAAAATAGGCTAAAAAGCTGAATATGACCCGGACATTATGTAAGATGCCCACTCTCTTTAGCAGGGGAACGATTCCTTCAAAACCGCTCTTCAAAACCGTCAGCCCATACCGCTCAACTCTTTCTAGAGTATTTTCACCCATTGAGTCTTCAAAATGGCTGGGATTTTGTTCAAAGGAGGCCTTGTGGCCGTACTCCTTGCCGTCATCTTCCAGGTCACCCTCAAAGAAGCTATCTGGTTGGCTTTTGGCATCGGAAGGACGATGCAGCCGATATCCGACTTTCCCTACACTTGCCGCAAGATTGTCGACCCGAGAATGGAGGCTTGTGAGGATATGTGGTTGTCAGAGTCTACGAGGCAGTTGTTTCTTGCTTGTTCTGATCCTCTTACACGAGACCTCTGGATGCCAAAGTAAGTTACCAAAACCCTTGACTACCACCAAGACAACTCACACATATAGTGTCGCCCATCTCAACGTCTCAGCACGATCCCAAAAAGACTCAATCGTAGCTCTAGACATCGACAAACCCGTCGAAAACAGCTACGAATTCCGAACCCTCAAAACGCCGGAATTCCCCGGAACAGCCGGAGACGGAAAACTCCAGCTGGTCGGCTTTACAGGGATCGATAACCCCGACTCCGGCTCCATCGAGCTACTCGTCATCAATAACCGACCTTCAGTGGATGCCCAGGGAGAGCTTGTGGATCAGTATGCTGATGGGGCTAATGCCACGATTGATCTTTTTGAGACGGGGGCTGAGGCTACTGAGCTTAAGTTTGTGAGGACTTATGCTGATGGGAAGATTGCTACGCCTAATCGTGTTGCGGCTTTGAGTCGGAGTGCTTTTTATGTTGTTAATGATCATGGCCAAAACAAGCTTGGCTTGGTAAGTCATATAAGTCTAAGTTCAATCAGCATGGTCACTGACAAGAACTAGAAACACAGTCTCTCCCCCTTCCTCAGAAACGGCGACGCCATCTTCTGTGATGCTGAAACCGGCTGCAAAACCGTCGTCCAAGGATTCAAATACCCCAACGGTCTAACCCGCGATAAGAACAACCTAATCTACATCCCCTGCTCTCTCTCCGGGACAATCTTCATCTACCGCGTCCTCCCCGACAACACCCTCGAAAAAGTCGACGAGGTAAAGACAGGGTACAGCATCGATAACCTCTCTGTCGACGCCAACGGGGATATCTGGGTGGCTGCTTTTCCCATTGGAGTTGCTATCTTTAAAGCGTATGAGGATCCGTATCATTCTTTTCCTCCTGCTGCTGCTTTGAGGGTTAGAAAAGTGGAGGGAAAGTATGTTGTTGATAAGGTGATTGAGGATGGGGAGGGAGAGGTTCTTCCTGCTGCTACGACTGTTGTGCATGATGCGAAGACTGGTCGACTCTTTTTCAGCAGTAAGTGACTTGTGAATGCTTTGATGAAGTGTGGCTAACAGAAATAGGTGTCATTTCGCCGTTCATTTCTGTCTGCGAGCCAAAGGCTTAGAATTAAATAACGCAAAAGAGTACGGTAGCGGTTCGCACCAGACACATCTCCCCTCTCAGAGCAACGAAATCCCACGTATAAGAGAAAGGATAGCAACTCTCATGGTGATGATGAACGAGATACTAAATCTAAAGTAAATCTCGAAACAAGATGCATCACAATCACTCCTTTCAGCTACCTACGATTATAATGTGCCTAACTTACCTATTATCAAGTCAAGTCCCAGTATTGGTCTGCTGCCTTAATTTCCTAGAGAGACAGTAATGATGTCTATGTGTTCAGATTTATTGTGTGTCAAAAGTATCAGGTCTCTTTCTGCAACGCGTATTTACCCCTAGACTCTCCCCTTCACAATCAAACGGTGGCATCTTGGGTTGCGAGGCTCATATTTCCACTGCATGGTTATAGAAGTTTAACTTTATATTGTGTGGTTATCGTGTTTTATAGCACTGCGATTTACCGCTGCTGCGTGTTATTAGGTCTGTTCTTTGATCTGGTGCATGACTCAAAGTCACTGGAAAAAGCAAGGACAGACACGGTGTCAAGTATCATTCTGAGAATATAGCTTCCAACACAGCCGAGGCATTAGAACCCAGGTAAACAACATATACGAGCTCAATGTATATCTATTTTCTCGGTACCCGGTTCCTCATCAACCGACTCGTTACCTCCTCTCGGTGGTCAGAGCAGCCTGATACACCGAGAGATTAAATAACATCCCACGATGCAGCTAGGTATGAGTCTTGTATTGTAGGCAGTAGAAAACGCTTCAAAAAATAATCTGCTATTTCAGTATTCAGGATTTGATGCTTGGAGTAATTGGTATTATGTCCTTGCTCATAGTTAAAGCCTGGCCCTTAAAGGGATAACTAGGATAGTATATAGTTACCTCCTCTCTAACTAAATCAACTCTGAACTCATGCCCCCTCTTAACGAATCTCAAACGTCTCAATCTTTGCCTCTCCTCGGTCCACCATCTGCTTGACCTCGCCTTCCATAAGCCCCATCACGAAGCAGGGCCCGACATGCTCGTAATGAGATCCTTTCCTCCTGAGAAGCACAGGGGCCTTGCAATTGGCGAGCACAACCACCAAGTCCCCCGTCTGGGCGGCGGTGGTAGTCCCAAGGTAGCCGTTGTTTGCAACAAACTTTATCGGACATCCGAGATATGTTCTTGTCAACGCTCTCATGTTCTCAACACCCCCCCTCGCATTTTCCCAGGCCCACTCCATGGCTGCCACCGGGTTCTCCCAGTCCAACATATAGCCCTCGAGACTGTAGTCCTCAAAAATCTCTTCTCTCCAGGCCCTTGAGAAATCTTGGTCAAGGGGGATGCCGAGCTGCGGTAGGTAAGTTGCCGCAACGCTGTGCCAATCCGGACGCTCCGAGTCAACAGTCCAAGCGAGGACGCCTATAAGAAAGCACAAAGCCATACTCCTATACAGGCTGACATAGCTCTTTTGGAACACGGAATGTAGTGTCTCTTGAGTAACTACAGTCCGAAAGAGGGCTTGGAATATATGTAACCTTGGGCATGGGGGCGAACCGCTCGGCTCCGGCTGTGAACCGAAGCAACTCGTACACTTGGTTACGAGCTGAAGAATATCAAGAGCGAACTCAGTATCACTTTTATCAGAGAGCCAGGGAGGATAGACCTCATCCACCTTGCCAGCCACTACCCCAGGAGCAATCAAGGTGCCCAAGTCGTCACATAGGTGCGGATTCCTTGTAGGTAACTGCTTAGACGCATCATAAGTAGTGAAAGAGTTATCCATTAAACGCCGAAAGTCGATATAGTTTTCGGCATCGGTTCTCTTCTGCGAAATTCCTTCCCAATCTGGCACCCAAGAAGGAAGTGGGTTTGAACTATGCCGAGTGATGCGATAGTATTCATGGGAATAGAGGAGAAAATTGAGGTTCTTGACCTCATCAAACCACACCGAGGCGAACTCTCTGTAGACCTGAGGAGTGTCTTTTGTGTAGTCCGCCTCCAGGCGGGTTCCTATGACACCAAGAAGGCCATACACCCTATCGCGAGGGTCAGTCACCTGGTGGTTGGCCATTCGTGGCACCAAGGATAGATCCGGATAATATGCCTCGGAATGGATCCTTAGTTGTGCTTCATGCATTTCATAGATTGGAGAAGCCGCGACATCGACAAATTGTTGCAGGGCCGCATAAAGAGCTTGATGAGCTTCTGTTGCCGGAAACATGGAATGGCTGCACATGAAGGCGAGCGAAAACGATAGTTCTTGGACTGCAATGATGGGTTGCCACGTTGTGAGTGATAACCCGCACATGAAGAGGACATCGGTTGGTAGAACCATCTCCTGAAAGGTCCACGTACGAGTCCAGTATAGCGACCGAACTAGCGCTTTGTAGGCCTCCCAGTATGCGTTGCGGCCCTCAGAAACGGACCACAGGTGTGGATGCGCAAGCATCCAGGAGCTGTAGTCCGCATTTGGCAAGTTTGACGGGAAATCGAGGCCTTGCGGTGGACCGAGACTCTCAGCCAAGCTCACGGCAAGATGTGCGTCTTTAATATTCCCGAGCCAAGCGAGTGCCATGGGAGCAGATGAGTAGATGGACTTCATGAGCTGGACTTGATGGCTCCGCTCCTCCGTGTTCTTCTGGTTGATGCAGATGGCGTCAGCCCAAAAGATGACGGCCTTATCCCAGGCCCAGGAGGCCTTGGCGAGGATATCGGGAAGCAAGGTGCGGGTCTGCTTCATGAAGTCGGCGAGATTGCAAGTGACTTCTGTCGATATTCCATTGACCTTGATCGGCTTTGTGACGGTTGGATCGCCCCAGACGTAGGAGAAGGGGATAAAATGGCCCGATGCGTCCTCTAGCCGACGACGGAACAGCTGTATCTCGACAGCGGCGTTGGGGTCTTCAGATGGGAGGATCTCGAAGAGGCGAATTTCTCGAGTGTCTTTATCGAGAGGTTTGTAAATATCTGGCGGGGGCCCTTTCGAGCTGGATGGTTCAGCCATCGCGAGTGAGTGATTTAGTCAAGTGAGTCTTGAGAAATGAGCGTAGGGGATGTACGTGTCAGCTGTAGAAGCACAGAGAAGGTGAGAAAGAAAGGGGAAAAGGGCACCTCAGCCTACCGCCGCCTGACGGGGTATTCATAGGTCCAGCTCCCCTGTTCCCATCTTTGTTTTCGGTGTTGGGCCGCATGAGTTGGTGGGGGTGCAGGCTTGAAGGCTGCGTTGTGAGAGGCCCAGGTTGCAGAAAGGCAACCACCAAGGCAGATCGAGCGGTTTCGACGAGAGGCAGTGCACAGCCTGATTCAAGTGGGCGCCTGGATGTTATAATTCCAGTTTCTGTCACGATTTTGCTACAACTTGTGAAGTGCAGTTACAGAAACAAATGAAAATAATCATGTTCTTTATGCTTGAAGTAATCCAACTTCCCGGGATATAGCCTCAGTGATGCGCTTTGCCAAGACAACCAAGAGATGGTAAGATGGCAAAGGCTGTCCAATGCCAGGCTTATTTGTTAGAAACTATACTTCCTCGCCCTTGCCCTCAAACTCTGCAGAGACGACCATCTTCATGTTCCTCCCATCCTTCATTGCCAACACACGGCACACACCAGAGCACGTCCTTGGGATCCACCGACTTCTTAATAGAGAGCAGTTTCTTGTAGTTACTTCCCCAGAAAGTCTTTTGCCAGTTCGGTTCATACTTCAGAGCCTGTTGTGCACTGTTAGCACTGCCCAGAAACCGAGACATGACAACTCACCTCGTTGATGTACGCTCCCGTGTCAGGAGACAACTTTCGCATGGGCCCCCACGTCTCGATGAGGTCTTCGACTGCTTGTGCCTCGGCCGTGTAGTTAAATGCTGGAAATCCTTTTCCAGAGACTGCCATGGACGTTAGTATTCCAAAACCAAGATCAAGACACGCTTCAACTTACGGGCATGCACATAAGACTTTCTCCAGCCGGGATTCACCGCGTCGCTTCCTCCCCTTGGCTTAGCATCACGCACACCCTTTCCAGCAACCAAGAAAGCTCCCATTCCTCCGGATGCTCCCAAGGCCGACTTGAGAGCCCCCTTCAGAGCATCTTGGTCTCCATCCAAGGCCTCCTTACTCAGCAGCCTGGAGACTAGATAAGAGCTGTTTCCTGCCGTGTCCTTATCGTAGTGAACATCAAACCACTTCAAGAATGAAGGGTACTCATCCTTCCCGACTAGCAGTTGGACAGCACCACCCCAACGCTTCTGAATGGTCTCGTTGATTGGCTTCCAGATCTTGTCCGTGTACTCGGGATCTTCAACATCTTGGACGATGAACTGGCCCAAGATGCCGCCCACTTCCTTGGGAGCTCCAGGGATGGGGACTGGGTTTTCGATACCAGGAGAGATCAAGGTGTATCCCGAAAAGCCTGCATCTCCAAGGGAAGGGAACAAGGATAGACCGTATGCGATGACATCGTAGACAAACTCGGCCTTGGCATCGGTGAAAAGCATCAACGATGAAGTCGTGATTTTGGGTGTTTCGTGAGTCTTGAGAGTGAGGGAAGTGAGCACGCCAAAAGTTGAACCACCGCCCTACAAGATGTGTTAGAAATCAGGCTGTACCTACACGAAGTCAAGAGACTTACACCTCGCATGGCCCAGAAGAGATCAGGATGATTCCGCTCATTCACAGTCAAGATCTTGCCACCTGGAGTGACCAAGGTCATCTGCAGGACCTGATCCGCCGCAAGACCAAACCTAGCAGACAGGAGAGAATGTCCACCACCAGTGATGTAACCACCAGCACCTACAGACTTGGCTCCACCGCCAACAACGGTATGGTTGAACTTGTCCGTAGCTGTGTAGACATCGTACATCTGAGCTCCAGCACCGACGGTGACGGCATCTCCAGGGATGGTGATGTCTGTGTTGTCGAGCTTGAACTTGCCTTGGTGGTAGATGATTTCGTTCATGTGATGGGTCCAGATTGAGAGGGAGCCTGGGGCGATGGAACGGCCGAGGTAGTCGTGGCCTGTATTCTTGACGGCGACCCTGATATCGTGCTTTCTAGCTGTGAAGTGTTAATAGAGATCTTCATGAGAAGAATGTTGACGCTTACCAAAGTCGATGCCCAGCTTCACATGCTCTGGCTTAGTAGCATTAACAACATATGCAGGATAGCCACTCGTGCTGCAGGGAAAGGTCTCATTAGGGAGACATGTCCAGTTAGTATAGTGATCCCACATAACCGAAATAGGATTATCCGCGTGGAACTCATAGACACTCCAGTTCTTCTGAACCTGAGGACAGGTATCGGGGTCGTAGGTCGGCCAGCCTGGATGACAGACAGCTCCGGGAGGAGGAGGTGCAAGAAGCCTGCCGGCCAGGGACTCATTGAGACGGGACCATGTCTGGTGAGAGGGCCAGTCGTGGGATCCTGGGTATGCCTTGCAGGACTTTCCAGGAAGATAGGAACCCTGTGAAGCGGGCAACAGGGAAAGTGCAGAGAGGATAGATTGGTGTAGTCGAGTCATTGCGATGTCAATGCTGTGTAACGCAAGAGATATAGAACAAGACCATCTATCGTGGTGCAAGTCGCCATTTTATACTCCCCAAACAC
Source organism: Fusarium drepaniforme (assembly GCA_012978555.1). Classification (NCBI taxonomy): domain Eukaryota; kingdom Fungi; phylum Ascomycota; class Sordariomycetes; order Hypocreales; family Nectriaceae; genus Fusarium; species Fusarium drepaniforme. The sequence continues at coordinate 40,052 of JAALXN010000248.1, forward strand.
AACAAACTCAACAACATCGTATCTCGGGATGCAAGGCATCTTACTACAGACATCACTCGACGAGGCATCATGTCCCGAGACTAAAGAATTTTGTGGGTGTGCGACTGTGGCTTGGAGGCCAGCCATTGATGTCACGGCAGATTGGACCGTATTCTTCGTACTTGAGCTTGTAGATGGCTCAGCCCTGCGAGGGATCGACACGATCTGAGGCAGAGTGGAGAATTTGGGCATTCAGTGGATGAAAGCGAGGGATACGGGGAATTGACGTCGGAAGTGTATGCATGATGACTACCGCGTAGGCAAATGTTTCTGATGCTATTGATTCTATTACTCCGTGTTGTAGCAAAAGGTGATGTCTCATCGTAGTCGTGTCTCTCCACCATAAAAAATCGCGACATCACCCAATGCCAGCCTGGCACTGCCAACGCATCAAAAAACACTTTAAAAATTCTCATCAAAAACCACTCTAACGCTCCTCGTGACCTCTGCCTAAAACTAATGCAACCCCTGTAAAATTCTCGCACCATGATCCCACAAACAGCATGGCGACCGTTGACACTAATCCACAAAAGGCAACTGGCATCAAAGCGCCCCTTTCCCAATTTCTTCTCCCCCAGGTTTTTTTGCGCGCATTCCTTCCCTTCACCCTGCAAACACTCAAACAAAACACATTCATTCAGGTACCCGCGCGCGAGGATGCGGTTGGACGTCACTCATTGTCTTGGTTTTTAAGTCGCCCTTTTTTGTTGTTTGCACGTCTGAGCTTGTATCAGACGTCGTCACACTCTCTCTTTCTATTTCGTCATGCTGCTGCTGCCAAGTTTTTCGCAGCTGCTAATCCACTCTCTACTCATCTCGCTCGTCTCCACAGCTTCGCCTGTCGGGCGCAATCGCCAGCGCGACAGCGGAACCGTTTGGGCCACACCCCACGATGCCTTTTCTTCGTCGATAGGCGTCTTGGGATGCAAGGTAGACATTCATAACTATCTTGCGCCTCTCATGTATGATACTGACTCTTCAGGTCAACACTAATCGCGTCGCCTACTGGCCCCAGTCGGTCGACTGCACAAACATCTGCATCGCCCTCACCTATCAAGATCGCACCCTCCACCTCCTTCGCATCGACCAGTCCGAAGGCGCATATGACATCAGCTACGATGCCTGGAACTACCTTTACACCGGCTACTCTGCCACCGAAAAGCCCTTTGCCGGTGGTCCCGTCGAGATGACCTACAAAGACGTCGACGCTTCCAACTGCAAAGACCTCATCGATACGAAACACGGCCACCTCCCGCTCAGCGCTGCAAACAGCATGAACTTTCTCACCAGTTGTCTCGAGCAGAACAATACATGGGTCGGCCAGAACTACGTCCTCTACAATATCCTCGATTCTCTGTGTACTCTCGGTCGCGACGAAACCTGCGACCTCGACTACCCAGCCGCGAACCAAGCTGCTTGCCCTCACCAGCTCGGACTCCCAGACAAGCTCGAAAACATGCCAGTCTACAACATCCGATACCCGAGCGGTGAAAAAGTGAGCGCGTCGGATGGACAACCAGCACCAACATCAGACGACGAAGAGGATCTCGGAACAAGTCTCTCACAACCGAGCGGGAAGACGTTGGCATTGGTCATTTTGCTTACAACCTGTCTTGCCTTTGGAGTCTAGCCAGGTTAATAGACCTTGGCTCTCCATCGGGTGAGTTACAGTAGGCATTTGACACATTTGATGACGGTTGGGCGATATCCGGAGTTCAATGGTTGCTTGTGTGGACGCTTGATGACTTGGGAGGCTGGAATTGCTGTTCTTGATGATACCCTACTATCCTTCACTGTTACATATTATTTAACTGACATACTACGAGCTGAGACATCTGGCTAAGACATTGTCTGAGTCACATAATCTTGGTCAAGTAATTATTATTGAACCAGTCTCATTCATTTTACAATTTGGTTTAACGATGTCCTAACAAAACAGAGGCAACTTGGTTACGTGGGATTTATTTTTTCATGTGCAATGCCTCCTTGACCTTTTCCATTGTTGACTGGTGCTGCTGGCCAGTCTTGCCCTCGCTAGGTCCAGAGTCGGGCTGCGTCAGAGCATGAGAGCCGTGCATCTAGACGTGTGTCAGTTCAATCCGCAGTAGTTAAGCATCGGCATGCTCACCTTCTGCTCTTCCTCCTCGGCCCGGTGGATGAGGTCGTGAGTCTCGACGGCCGCCTCGTCGTTGAGCCCAGTGGGCTCTTTGGGGACAGAGCCTCGTCTCGGCACGGCGTTGGGATCTTCCTTCTTGCCCTTCATGGTTGGTAATGGTCTTATGAATTGATTCTTTGTCTGATGTATTTCGGTCTTGCTGTTTGTGTCTGCAGTAAGAAGTGGGAGAGAGAGAGCAGCAGATCCTGGGGCAAGCTTGATATATCTGTGAGCTCGCGTGCCGCTCTGTCGTCACCCCCTCCCAGTCCCCGTGATGAAATGATGCTACTCCAACGTCATGGTCCCGAGCATCCGCGGGGTTCCAGAGGTAACGTCTCCCGACAATCCCAAGAACCCCTCATCACCACAGTGCAAGTGGCGCACGAAGACATTTCGACAGCAGTCAACACCTTTGACTTGGGTGTACACTTCATACAGTGCTGGCAACCACACACCAAAAAAGTCAGAACACGGGATGATGGGAGCTAACTGGAGCTTGATTTCCGTGATGCGACAGGTCATTGTTTGTCTGTCGGGAGACATGACATGACGAGGTGATGATTGCTGTTGGCGATTGGCTGGCACCCGCCGACCATGATATCACATTTCAGTGAGGTGTTGCATCGGGAATCGTAATCAAGGATGCTTGCCGTCTCACCACGGTCCGTTCCATTTGAGTATTTCGGCATATTGGACTTGAGAGGAGGCGAAAGCTGGTGGCGATGTCAACAGTATGAAGGCAACGACAGGATGGAGGGACATGTTATAGCAAATGGATCATCAACTTGGTAAACAGTCTTTATTATTGTCTACAATGATAAGTCCACAAGTTGAAACAAATTCAAGCTCTTGTTTGAGACGAAAGTCAATGCCAAAGCTCCGTCAGGTACGTTCCGGGTCGCGAGTCACAACCTCACGCTCATTCGAGGTGAGGCAAACTGGTGGTGTGATGAACCGAGCTCCCGTGAGCAGGGATGCACATTCCGAGGCAGCGTTCCTGGATTAGTTGAGGAGCTGGGGAAAAACATCCTTGTGTCAATCAAGAGCTTGATGACTTGATCAAGATCCCAAATTCATGTAAATTTTACTGTGCAGCGCACATCGTCTCGTTTCCTCCTCATGGGCCATCAACTGCGGTTCTTCCCCATCAACCTACCCAACTCATATCAACGTCATAAAAGTCAACCTATAAACTCAATCCAAGCTTCTCTTTAGGGCTAACGATCATAATTTCCAACTAAACTGTTTGACTGGGGGGCACTCAGGCCGTAATCGGACCTCTCCGTGTCCTGAAGGAGGCCAAAGGCTCGCTCCCCTCAAGTTTTCACCGAGCCTCTCAGCTTTATGAAAGCACCACTCTCTTGCTACAACAGTAAACTGATTTTTGGTTCTCTGCTTTTTATGTCAGGGTTTATTTTTCAGTCAAGGCCAAATAATCGACACAGCTGTGAACAATCTTGCTCAACATGATGAGGCCTCGAATCTAGCAACGTACATCAAGTTCAGCCCAATTTAGAGATCAGGCTCGGGTGCCGCGGTTCAGTTAGAGTATCAAATAATTAGGGAAAAGCTAGTCATACTGGAAAGATATATTCTTTTGGCAATTGAGGTTGAGTCGAAAATCAAACATCAATCTTGGACTTCGTATTGACAACAACCACCGTCAGCTCCTCTCGACAAGAAACACAGACACATCCTCTCTAGCAGATAGAGAAAGGAGCGTCAAATGGGAACAATCTTGGTTTTAAGACTAACTTGAGTGATTACGATAAAAAAGTGTTCTGTTCCCCGGGTATCATTTGGTAATATATGCTGCTGAGAAGTGGAAGGCTAGGGTAGCTGGCGATCTTCATTTCCAGTCTTCGGATACCTGACGATCTAGCACCACACAAATGCATGCGCAGGCGATCAGCCTACGAGGTGATCTCTACTCACCTGATTTTATAATTTCCCTTCGTCCAGGTCGAATGGTTGGAATGTGCCCTCAAAGGTTAATCCCAAGCGACGAAAGGTACTTCCAAATGCAGAACATGCCCACCATACAAAACCAGATCTGATATGACAGATCAAAGTCCATTATCTCTTCTTACGTGCATAAGAAATAAGTAAATCCTTATCTTATCTCCCAAGAAACAAATTTCCAATGTTTGGACTCTCATCTTGGCATATGCTTCACAGCCACAATTAATCCTCGTCTTCGGAACTCGGCTGTCTCTGCCAAGATGGAGACACCAAGACGAAAGCGTGCCGACGTATCCGCCACTGCCTCTCTTGGCCAAGTGGAGTCTGCTGACGTGGATTGACACGAGCTCTTTATCTTGATTTCTAGCAAAAACATTCTTCTCTTCAACATCTTTCTTTCCCTTCTTGAGTAGCTATCACACAGCCGCACAATCGCAACATCTTTGTGGGTGTGTGATTCGCTAAACAGGGGGGAGTCGAGGCTAGACCAACAGAGGTACGCACCCCGCACCGGCTGCGTGCTCCGCTAGGATGCCTCACCGGGATTTGCTGGATGATGTGACGACATACAATGACAAGTATGTCGTCCTCTACGACTTTGGTGATATAGGTGAGTGCCGAAAGTCAAAGGTCTTGGACAGAGGTTAACCCTTGCAGATCGTGACACCGCTGTCGAAGAGTTCAAGACTCTACTGGTTGACCTGGAAGAAGCTGGTCTTGATGTTGAAGTTCGACCAGGCTATGAACAGACCCTCTTGATTTTCGTCAAGGCCCCTCGAGAATTACTTGGAAATACAGTCTACAAGTCAAGGTATTTCCCCTCCGCACCATATTTTACCTCCCCGCTAACAAACCCCAGGGTCAAGGACTGGCTGTATGGAATCACACCGAACCATCCTGGAGGTGATAAGAACACCGTCGTCGATGGAGCTTACGAGGCCGAGGACATTCTTTCTCTGTACCATCTCATCAATTGGTCAAAGAGCCTTGGTGGTGCCGGCATCACTCCTGGTCTTGGAAAGTGGGAGAATGTCAAGGCCATTTTTCCTCTGCACAATCCACGTGTCAACCAAGCACTTCTTCGACATCTAAGCAAGAGAATCTTTCTAACCCCGGAAGATATTGATTCTATTCGAAATATCCTTGGCTCAAAGGTGAGGGCATTCATGACATACTTGAAACATCCACTGACTCCTTAGGTCGCCTTCTACTTTGCATTTATCCAAACCTACCTCCTCTTCCTCACCTTCCCCGCCATAACAGGTGTAATAGCCTGGCTCTGGCTCCCCCGCTACTCCCTAGCCTACGGCATCCTCACAAGCATCTGGTGCACCGTCTTCCTCGAGTACTGGAAGATCCAAGAAGTCGACCTGTCCCTCCGTTGGAATGTCAAGGGCATCCAGGGCGTCAAGGTCAACCGGCCTCAGTTCAAGTACGACAGCGTGTTTGTCGATGGCGGAGGACGCAAGCATTATTACTTTCCCAGGTGGAAGAAGGTTTCTAGGCAGCTTTTGCAGATTCCTTTCTTGCTTTTTGCGTTTTTTGCTTTGGGGGTTATTATCATTGCGGTTTTTGGGATTGAGGTTCTCATCTCAGAAACGTATGCTGGACCATACAAGTATTATCTGGTGAGTGCCATCTTGTATTCACTGAAATTGTGCTAACAACACTAGGAATACCTTCCTACGATTCTCCTTGCCGTCTCTCTCCCTTACATCACCTCTGCTCTCGAAGACGCAGCAACTTGGATGACAGAATTCGAAAACCATCGAACAGCCGATCATCATGAAATGTCACTCACTCAAAAGATTTTCCTTCTCAACGTATTCACAAATTACCTCCCGATACTCCTAACAGCATTCATTTACATTCCCTTCGGCGACGATGTCGTCCCAAGACTCGAGAACATTCTTCGAAAAGCACTCGGCAGCCTTGGAAAGGAATTTGTTCATCAGCCGTTTACTCTTGATGCGGATAGACTGCGGAACGAAGTCATTGCGTTGACTGTCACTGGCCAAATCTCGAGCTTCTTTGAAGAGAATATTGTGCCGATGCTGAAGCATAAGCTCTCGGATTGGTATCGAGACTACCGTCGAGCTTATTCAAAAGGCGACATGCTTCTCTCCATGGTCCAGGATGACCCTCAAGAGGCCAAGTTCCTCGCCCGAGTTCGAAACCAAGCAACACTCCCAGGCTACAACGTCCAAGACGACATTTCCGAAATCGTGCTGCAGTTTGGTTATTTGGCTCTCTTCTCGCCAGTCTGGCCCATTATCCCTATGGGTTTCCTCATCAACAACTGGATCGAACTGCGATCAGATTTTGCCAAGATTTCGCTCGAGCATCAGCGCCCTGCCCCGGTTCGGTCTGACGGTATCGGACCGTGGATTTACTCCCTCGAAGCCCTGACCTGGCTTGGAAGTATCTGCACAGCTTCTATTGTTCATCTCTTCAGCATCCAAAACTTTGGGGATGGAACCAACAAGTGGATCACACTTCCAATCACCGTCTTTATAAGCGAACACGTCCTCCTCCTCCTTCGAACCATTGTACGCTTCGTTCTCCAGCAGATTGGATCAGAGCGTATCCGAGAAGACTACAACCAACGATACGCGAACCGTGTGAAGCACCTGGAAGAGATTGAGTCCAACAAGCGGGCCGGTCTTGGCGTCAGCGAGGCACAGAGGGAGCGGAGAAGGTCAATTCTCGCAACGGGACGCGACGTGTTCTGGACGAAGCAAGTTGAGGCTGGCGCCAGTGAGACGGCGGGTGTTAGTTTGATCAAGCAGGTGAAGAAGGAGGAAAAGACTGAAGATGCAAAGTCCGAGAATCCAAAGACTGATTAGAACCTGGGAGAGGGAAAGGGGGAATAGATTGTTGCTTCAAGTGCCAAAAAGGATACAAACATGGATTCAATTACCTGTACAATAGAAGTTTCAATAATACCAAGCTTTTCAACACTCGATGAAACAGAACACACAGGAATCATCCGATGTTGTGTTTTGGCTGTCAACTGTCAGGCCATCGGGTATCTTGAGGATGTTGAAACATCTACCACCACAACCTGAGTGTTAGATCGTCAGGGGGTGTTTATGTTTGTTTGAGAGTCACCTTATGATGACGAATGCGTCAATTGAATGTTTCTTGAGCTGTTTCTGCAGCCAGTCCGAGTCCATCTTCGAGTCCATCTTCGAGTTCCTTTAGAGCTCCTTTGCAGAGCCCCTTCATGGAGTGACACTTTGCCCTCAACTAACCCTACAGTTCTCGACCTCGCCCGCGGGATCAAGTCAAGACTCAACCCGTCCAGTAATTCTCCCTTTTTCTTCTTCCCTTTCGGCTCTTGTTCCGTTCTGACCAAGCGTTTGGCGCCCGCCCAGATCTCGGGGTCCACTCACCTGTTACAATAAAACAACCCTTGTTCCGACAACCCCTGTGAAGTCTAATTCCACCAATCGCTTGAGTCGACGAGACGATATTTGGGAATTCATCTCTGTTGAAAAGTCTGCAAGATCTTCAATTGAATGGTATCTTGAAGATGGTAGAATTGTTGTAGTTGCGAGTATAGTTGTCGCAATGAGTTCAAGAAACAACAGCGACAGACAATATTTCCGAAACAGCTCAATTGACAACAACTCCAAACCATCACATCATGCGAACCCCCCAGCCGAGGTTCCAAAAGAGTCTAGTATCCCCGAGCTTTGAGACGTCTCGCGTAGCTGACAGGACAGGGGGCACATCAACTACGGAGTAGAGCCGCAGTCAACAACTCTTACCCCTTGCAGCAACCCTTGGTCCCTACGTTGGTCCATCCTACGGATCTTTGAACCCTGGGCGCCTAGTTTCAGGCTCATCGCGGCAAACTCCCCTTGTCTAGACCAGAAAATTCCAGCAATGAACATCAACATGCCATGGAGCCAAGAGCGGTGGCAATCTCATCCAAGATGGATTTATAGATGCCTTCCCTCCCCTCAGTTACCAAACTTTCTCTTCCTCCTCATCCCATTCATCCACTTTCAGGTTCACGTCTTTTGCAGCTGTTGCTTGCGTCCTTCTTTTCTTCGTCTCTAAGAGTCATTACATTCATTGCAAACCCTGGTGGTTAGCCTCATTCACTACTACTACTCTCCATCTTTAAAACAAACAACTCCAAACTACCAACATTCCTTATATAACAAGCAACATGCGTGCCTCTCTCTCCTCCATCCTGGCCGTCGCTGCCACCCTCCCCAGCGCCTTTGCCCACTACAACTTCGAGGCCCTCATCGTCAACGGTCAGGCTACCGAGCCCTACGAGTACGTCCGTCAGACTACCAACTCCAACTCTCCCGTCGAGGATGTTACCTCCAAGGACATTGTCTGCAACGCCGGTGGTCTCGATGCCGATATCCGGGCCAAGACCAAGACCCACGCCGTCGCTCCCGGTGACGAGGTTGGCTTCACCGTCAACGTCGAGATTGGTCACCCCGGCCCTCTTGCCGTCTACATGAGCAAGGCCCCCACGGGCACTGAGGCTTCTGACTACCTTGGTGATGGTGACTGGTTCAAGGTCTATGAACTGACCACCAGCGACATCACTGATGCTGGTCTCCAGTGGGCTACCTACGTCAACAACCAGGGTATCCACAACTTCACCTTCGCCCTCCCCGACGAGCTTGCCTCCGGTACTTACCTCATGCGTGCCGAGCACGTCGGTCTTCACGCCGCCGGTAGCAAGGGTGGTGCTCAGTTCTACATCGGCTGTGCTCAGCTGACCGTTGAGGGCTCTGGTTCCGGAACTCCCACCGACACTGTCCAGTTCCCCGGTGCTTACGACGGATCTGAGCCCGGTCTCCTCATCAACATCTACTACCCTGCCCCTACCAGCTACACTGCTCCCGGCCCCAAGGTCTGGCCCAGCGGCTGCGAGGACCACACTGCCAACTTTGCCGGCCAGGCCTCTGATGGTGACTGCACTGGCAGCGACGCCGGCTCTGACTCCGGCTCCGGCGAGGCTCCTGCTGCCAGCAGCGGCAGCCCTGCTTCCGAGGCCCCCGCTGCTACCTCTGCTCCCGCTGCTGAGGCCCCTACCCCTACCTTTTCCACTCTCGTCCCCTCTGCCACCGCTCCCTCCAACGGAACTGCCCCTGTTCCCACTGCCCAGGAGGAGCCCAGCGCTGCCAGCACTGCTGCCCCTGTTGCCACCAAGGCTCCTGGAAGCAGCTGCTCTCGCCGCCGCCGTGCTCGCCGTGCTGCTGCCAAGCGAGCTGCCGCTGCCAAGCGCGCCGCTAAGCGATCTGCTTAAATGATGATGTGAAGGAGAGTGAGACGAGATGTTCTTTTGTGGTGGAATGATGGATCTGTACAAATTTCAACGTACATTTATTCTTGGTACATAGTGTCTACAGACAATACTGTGCAAATATATTTACATTCAATATCATTTTAGTTCAATATCCAAGTGATGAACTTGCTCATTGCTCACTTCATCAAGTTCACTTCATTCAAAGAGGGGACTGAAAGTTCATCTCAAGCATCAAGTTTATTCGCAGATTTTTAGAAATTATCAACAGTAAAAAGGTATGTAATGAGTGACAAGAATTTGTTCTGAGCGAAGAAAAGACGCAAGATCCATGTCCAAACCATTCTCAATATTCATGATAGCTCCCCCCAAGTTGTCACCAACTCAGGCCGCTCTCTCAGTCCATGTACTACTCAGCCTCACCGAGTCTTTCACCTCTCTTTAGTATCCGTAGCCTCCCTTGCGGCACTCGTTGGCGTACGAGTTCCAGCTGGTGCCCTTGGGGCATCGGCACTGCTTCTTCCAGTCGTCCCAGGTCATGCCACCCTTGCAGCTGCACTTCTTGGAGTGCTTGTCAAAGACCTGGCCGTTCTTCTTGCAGACACAGCCGCCGTTCTTGTACTCGGCGTCACGGCCACAGTCAGACTCGCACTTGTTGGAGTGCTTGTTCCAGCTCAGGCCCTTGGGGCACTTGCAGGACTTGGACCAGCGGTCGTAGTACTGACCATCAGGGCACTGGCACTTTCCGTGCTTCCAGACCTGACCGTCAGGGCAGACACACTTGCCGTACTTCTCGACCTGACCCTCGGGGCACTCACACTTCTTGTGCCACTTGTTCCAGACCTTGCCCTTGGGGCAAACACACTTGCCATACTGGAAGATCTGACCGCTGGGGCATTCACACTTCTTGGAGTGCTTGTTCCAGACCTGGCCGTCGGGGCAAGTGCACTTTCCGTACTTCTCGACTTGGCCATCGGGACACTTGCACTTGTTCTCGTGCTTGTTCCAGACCTTGCCATCGGGGCACGAACACTTGCCATACTTCTCAACCTGGCCGGCAGGACACTCGCACTTCTTGGAGTGCTTGTTCCACACCTTGTCGTTGGGGCAGACACACTTGCCGTACTGGAAGATCTGACCACGAGGACACTCGCACTTGTTGCTGTGCTTGTTCCAGATCTGACCATCAGGGCAGACGCACTTTCCGTACTTGAAGACCTGTCCCTTGGGGCATTCGCACTTCTTCTCGTGCTTGTTGTAGATCTGACCATCGGGGCACACACACTTGCCATACTTGAAGACCTGGCCGGCGGGACACTCGCACTTCTTGGCGTGCTTGTTGTAAACCTGACCATCAGGGCAGACACACTTGCCGTACTTGAAGGTCTGACCGGCAGGGCACTCGCACTTGTTGCTGTGCTTGTTCCACTCGAGGCCGTCGGGGCAGACACACTTGCCGTACTTGAAGACCTGTCCCTTGGGGCATTCACACTTCTTCTCGTGCTTGTTGTAAACCTGACCGTCGGGGCAGACACACTTTCCGTACTTGAAGACTTGTCCCTTGGGGCACTCGCACTTCTTGGTGTGCTTGTTGTAGTCCTGGCCGTCAGGGCAGACACACTTGCCGTACTTCAGAGTCTGACCCTCAGGGCACTGACACTTTCCGTCCTTGAAGATGAGGCCATCAGGGCAGACGCACTTTCCGTACTTCCAGACCTGACCGCTGGGGCACTCGCACTTCTTGGAGTGCTTGTTCCAGACCTGGCCGTCGGGGCAAGCACACTTGCCATACTTGAAGACCTGACCATCGGGGCAGACACACTTGCCATGCTTGTACTCCTGACCCTCAGGGCAGACACACTTGCCGTACTTGAGAGTCTGGCCCGGAGGGCACTGGCATTTGCCGTCCTTGAAGACCTGGCCGTCGGGGCAAGCACACTTGCCGTACTTCTCGACTTGACCATCAGGGCAGACGCACTTGCCGTGCTTCTCGACCTTGCCGTCAGGACATTGGCATTTGCCGTCCTTGTAGACTTGGCCGTCGCGGCAGTTGGGCTTGCACTTCCCGTCCTTGTAGACTTGGCCGTCAGGGCAGACACACTTGCTGTTCTTCAAGGTGAGGCCTTCGGGACAGATGCACTTCTTCTTGTGATCGTCCCACTTGGCCTTGGAGTCCTTGCAGACGCAGGCGCCGTACTGCTCGGTAGCATCGGGACCACATCCGTAGTCGCCGCGCTCAACGAGAGTGTCCTCCCGAGCCTCGAGACTGAAGTCTTCAGCCTCGGCGTGAGGGAGAGCCTTGACCGTGACGGCCAGGGCGAGGAAGTTGAAGAGCAGATGCTTGATCTGCATGATGGGCTGTTGGGGGAGTGCCCTTCAGCAACGAGGGTGAAAGATGGGGAGAAAACGAAAGATGTTTTTGTTTGATATTGGTGAAGGGGGGAGCGAATGAAGAAAGAAGGTTGTTGGTGAGAGAGCCCGAGGCCTTTCTTGACTTGGGAGTGATTAAGAAAAAGGTTTGACTTGAGGGGGGGATGGGATGGCCTTTAAGTAAGGGAAAGTTGTTGATATTGAGGTTGGTGTAAGACAGTAAGACACAACACAACAAACTCGAGGTCAAATCAACCGGGCTTCCGAAAAGGAAGTCAGCTCATACCGATTTGGGGCCGCATGATGCTCGAGGCAATAGTCTGAAAGCTAATTGCCCATTGAGCGTCACCCTTCTTGCTGGTCCATCGCAGTGTGACATGCATGCGCTATAGCAGCCTCAACTGTGGATGCCAACTGTGGATGCCAGCTGGCTCCGGGATGTGCAGGACATGGTTGACTCCATATGAAGACAGGGAGGGGGGTGTCAAGTGTAAAAGAAAGTGCCCGGACAAAGGACAGAAGACATGGGGGCCCGGCAAGGGAAAGGGGAGGTTGGTTGGTCGTTGGTTCACCAGGACAAACCAAAACGGCACAAGGGAGCACGGGACAGAAGTGGGCATCATAGAAGGCAGACAGCTCGCATCCAAGCTTACATCGAGGAGCAAAGATGTGAGCGAGTTCCGTCCAAGGATGGATGCCATTGCCACGAGGATGCACTGGTTACGGTCTAGGTCTGCTATATTTACAGTGAAAGAGCTCGTTTTGGGGAGAAATGGCTTGGATGGCGTACCGGAAGCTCCGTCATCGGGCGGTCAAGAAGTCTGCAAAGCCGTCATTCAACGGGAAAGAGAGCCTTGGTCTGTGTGTGCTACCGTTGGACGTTGTGGGTGGTCTTGCTATTTCTCGCCAAGCTGACATACCGTGACGCAAAGGCTTCAAGCCAATTGATACTCTGGGCTGCAGGAGTGGAAAGCATGAGGCATCACACCGGGTCTGGAATACGAGATTTGATGCAGTTCACTCTTCTCTCTCTCTCTGCCACTTGCTTGGTGTGTTGAAGATGGTGTTGAACATGCAAGATCTCGTTGGACGAGAGAGTGTCCGCGGTGTGGATAGAAAAGAAAAGAGGCTCAAAGTCGGGCATCCCCGCATCCCATTACAAGAGAGAGAGAGAGAGAAACAAAACAAAACAAGGTTGGGTGTGTCTCCTAACCGAACGGTAAGGCTGGCTAATGCAAGGCCTAGAGACCCGGGGCTTCTACTTTTGGTCTCTCGGGTCGCCCAGCTTTTTCAGGGGGAGGCGTCAGGAACAACAGGTCCTGTTTGTCCACTCGAGTGAGACAAGCATACATACGGTATGATTGCCAATGACGGGACATGGAGATGATGAGCCACCGCCACTACCGGAACCTGAGGAGTGCTTTTTCCCCCTTCCTTTGCTGTACCAAATACAGTGACGTTGAGAGATTGATATGATATATGATTGGTCCACTGTTTCAGCTGGGCAAGTGTCAAAAACGGAATAAAAAAAGGAGAAACAAAAAATACGAGGGCGGGGAGAACGCATGGGGGAAGAAGTGTCGGGCGATACGAGAAGGGAAGTGATTGGCACCACCACTCATCCACGCGCCAAGGTACCGCTGGCGATGGAGTCCAGTAGTCCAGTCCAACAGGCACTGCTTTTTTGGTGCAGTGAAACACACTAATTGGTAAATATAGCAGCTTGAAGGCTGCAAGCCACACACCTGTCTGTGAGGGGTTGGCACCAGCCAGAGCCACTAATCGGGTAAATATAGCAGCCACACACACATTGACTCCCATTCTCCGACCCTCCCGGCGATCCCTCCACTTTTCTCGCTGACCCGTGTCCGAGGGCCCGAGAGGAGAGAGACCCAGGTTCACGGTCGTGTCG
>JAALXN010000249.1:0-22019 GCA_012978555.1 Fusarium drepaniforme
TCCTGATTCACCTCGTCGCCAATCTTGAAATTGGTCGCAAAGGCGTCGATCATGAGATCGCCTCCCAGCTCACAAAGAAGTCTCCAGGCCTCTTCATCCTCGAATAGTTCCTTGTTGTCACGATGGAGGATCTCCTTTCGGATGTAGTCTTTCTGGGCCTCGACATTCCCGCCTGTTCTCTCCGAAGGGAGACGGATGAGAGGCGCAACGATGAGAGCATCAGCTGGCACTTTGTGCTCGGGCTTATCCTTGGGCCTCGGCGTCATTGTGGCCCAGTGGCAATAGAGCTATTAAAGAGATACAAACATTAGCCTATAAAGGGGTACTTATAAGTAAGGAAGCAAGGTCTAAACAAACCTTTGTGCACGAGAAAATAGCCTCGCCAAGTAGCCTGCCATAACCGTTTTGGTCAAGGCCCAGAGACTGGTGGGTAAGATAGGTAGCGACAGCTGATGCGCCAGGCTTGCTTCCCTCAACGCCGTAGACGCCCATACTGCCCTGTTCATCGCCGTCGTGGAACACGATAGGACTCGTCCAGGTGAGGAGATACCGCATGCGCCCGTCTCGGTAGCAGAGTCCGCCAGCAGGGTAGTTGATGTATCCGGATCTATGATAGTTGGTGTTAAAGAAGGGAAGAAAAGATATCAACTGCATCTGGTAGGGGAGAAGACTCACTTGTGCGGATCAATCGTGATGCTATCCGCATGCTTCAGGGCCCGCAGCTGCGCCTTGGTGTATGGATTCAGTGGCATCACTGGCACGTACGGGATGTCGCCCGGACCGCGACCATCGCCCTCCCACAGCAGCGAGGCAAAGTAGCCACCCCACGCGGCATCACAGTGGACAGCGAATGACACACCTTTTTCTTTTTGGTACTCATCGCGGATCTTGATGATCTCGGCGAGTGGGTCGCAAGCGCCGTGCTCTGTAGAGCCCATGATGGCGACGACGCCGAAGATGGGGGTCTCCTCTTTGATGCACTTGTCAAGTTCTTTCCTGAGGTCATCTACGCTCATCCTGGCCTCGTTGTCGACGTCGATGTCGACAAAGTTCTCGGAGCCAATGCCCGAGATGGCTTTTTGAGAGTCTGTTAGCGACATGGACGCCTCGTATCACGTTAATGAATGATGAAGAAACTCACCTCCGCCCTTGGGCCAGGAGTAATGCTTTGTCGCACAGATCATGTACTTTCCATGTTTGATGTCGAACTCGCGCTCCACCTTGTCCTTGCCCGTCGTCTGGACCAGGTACGGCTTGAGCGCGTCCTGCAGGAAGCCCGGGCTGATGGAGTACTTCTTACCCAACAGGGTGGGGATCGAGAGCACCGTGGAGGGCGTCAGGTTCAAGAGCTCCTGCTTGGTAAGTTTCAGGAACTCCTTCGGTCCTGCGTTGCATGTTTCGACGATGAAGGGCGGCTCGACGGTGCCGAGAAACTTGAGTGGGCCTTTCTCAATGGCGAGCTTGAGGGAAAATGGGTAGAACTTGAGGTTTCGCGCTATTGAGAGAGTGTGGTTAGATCTCGTCCATTGCGTGAAGGGGAGCAAAGGGGATCCTTACTTGCCCAAATGGCCTCAAGATTGGCTACGGACCCATCCTGATAGCATCGAAAACGTGTTAGAAATCATCATTGTCCATTGACATGAAAGCCACTGGCGGGAGCCATAGGCGGAGACACTTACGCAGGTGAGATGCCCCCAGGGAGCGGGATCTCCTTCCGGGCTGTATCCCAGCATCTCACAAAGTTCCTGGCCGACTTGCCTCTCAACTTCGGTAGTGAATGGGCTTGCCTCGGTGGCGACATTGTTAGGGTTGTAGATCATGGCCGACATGTCTAAGGTCACAAGTGTTAGGGACTGCGGTTCAAGTGGGCCGTGTAAACGTTGACTTACACCCAATGACGCTCGCCAGCGTGGTATCCATGTTCATATGCGCATTGTACCGTGGCGACCAGAAAGGCACGGAATGCCTCGCCAGCTTTTCCGACAGGTTCGCCGAGTTATTCTCGAGCCTATGAATGCTTTGCTTGTAAATATCCAACTTTTTCATCTCCTCTGTGATGAAGATGTCCCTGTCCTTGTCGGTTGCGAGGTCGACCCTGGCCTTTTGTTGGCGCCTGAGAGCTTCGCCGAAGAGTGACTCCAGGACGTTCAGGTTCTCGGCCTGCGGGCCGAGAAACCAAGAGCTGACGAGGGCATGTTTGGCCTGGTTCTCGTCAATGTTGTCGCCTTGTGCTCCGTTGGCTTGCACTCCGTTAGCTTGCATGGTGAAGATGAGATGCAGTTGGTTTGGAGCCAGGTAGGTAGTAGGTAAAAGTGTTGTATGTAGTTCAAGTTCCAAGCAGACTTAACTAGGTGTCGATGGTTAGACTGGGATTTGAAAAGATAGAAGGCTTCACATTTAAGTTCTAAGAGGAACGAGCGGCTCAAGACGAAGCTAGGTGTACCAAGTTCGCTTGGCCAATAACGTCACAGAACCTGTATGCCCTCAGAGACAGCGACCAAGTCATCCAACAGGCTGCATGTCTGAGACACTGCCAGCGGTGTTGTCAACCCCGTAAGCGACAACATCTTGGCACCGCTCCGAAGCTACTTTCCAACTTGCTCACTGTGCACATAACTACGGTTTACAGGGTATCTCACCCCGCATTCGAAAATCCAAGAACACGCCATTCTGAGACAAGTCCTGTCTATCTTATCCGCTTTCTATAGTTTAAGGCACATCCTGTTCCATATCAGCTCAGCCCTGAAGCAAGAGCTAGACCACTTCAAGCAGACTGTGGCTGCAATATTGCAGCTGAACATGCAAGTGAGTCACGCGGAACTGTTTAACCCACAAATAAAGCCATTCATTCTAAGTTAGTAAAGAGATCAACGGGGATACAACTGGTAATTACCACAGTGAGGCTGGGGATGTGATCTCTGTACTGCAAGGAGTACTCAATGAGGCGGATACACGTCATGGACTGGGGAGATGTGCGGTGTAGATCAGGCAGATATGCGTTGTGAATGAGACAGTCACTCCGGCAAGGGCGAGAAGATCATTGTGACCTTCTTGTTTGAGCGTGTTGAGTTAGGTGTTGTTGAGTTGTGTGTTGTTGAGTGAGTTGCCAAGGCTTACCGGGCGGCAAGGCGTTGGTTGCTTCGCTTGACCGGCTGAAGATCGAGTCGCTTTATCTTGTGTGGCTGATCTTGGCAACTGGTTGGCGAGTTATAGTTTGCGGTCGATCAGACAAGTAAATCCTCTCGCATCACAACTTGAGGGGGCCTATAGACCAGCCCGGTTCCCCGTGCTTGGTTTCTATCACACTTGGAAGATCACTTCCGAACATAATGAAGTTGTAGAAGATCAAGCCATGGGAATAGGCTAGACTATAGGTCCCCACGCGGGTGAAAGAAAACAGAGCCGGTCCTCACATACAATTTCTATGGGGCGAGCGGCCTTGTAATCCTTCACCCACTTGGCCCCCTTAAATACACTAATGCGCGAGCTACTTTATCTCACTGACCTTCACCAAGCCCGCCGCGGGCCGCCGGTTACGATTCCGCCGAAGATGCTGGCATGCTTCAGATGGGTGTCCTCAGACACGCACTCGAGACATTGGACGGGAGGAATCCGGGCTTAGAAGAATCAAGGCAGCTTGCTCTTTGATGCTTAGTTTCTATTAGCACATCCAAACCGGTGATCACCAAGTTGTGTCTTCGACCCTTGTTGTCTGTATGTCTTGTTTCTGTTGAGTTAGTTTGAGGCCCCCTTCTTGGCCCTATGCAGCCTGTTGACTAAATCTGTATGTCTTGTATATATCGATTCCTTCGAAGGCGCCAAGTTGCCGGCGATAGGTTCACGAGAACCTCCCGGCAGGCATCCTTCTCGCACGTCCATCCGTTTATGATCCTTTACGATCTTCCGGCTCAGTTATCCCAGCTTCAACTATAAGAAAGAACAGATTTCTCATACATTATAGCATTATATCCCAGCGCTATCACAGTGGCATCATCCTTCTCACTTTATCAACTCATCGCTTCACCAGTCTGCCCAGCACCCACAAGACCTCAGATAGAAACACTGAAGGTCGAACACCATGGCAGAGGGATCAAATCAAGGCCGGAAATCAGCGTTGTTGATAGGCATCAACAAATACAGCAGCCCTGGGTTGAACGACCTGCGCGGTTGCCTCTCCGACGTTGCTACCACCGAGAAATTCCTCATTGAAGTTGCCGGCATCTCCAAAATTACCAAGCTCATCTCCCCGCCGGACTCGCCAACTGACCCCCTCCCAACCTTCGCCGAAGTCAAGTCCGCATTCCAGACCCTCGCCAGCGGCGCCCAGCCCGGCGACTTCATCTACATTCACTACTCGGGCCACGGTACCCGCCGGGCAACCGAGTTCGGTGACCTCAAGCGCAAGGGCGTGGACTTTGACGAGTGCCTGGTCCTTCCCATCGACGGCAAACTCGACTCCCCCCGCGATGGCGAGCTCGACTGCCTCCGCGACGTCGAAATTGCCTTTCTGCTAAAACAGATAGCCGACAAGGGCGCAACGGTCACCTTCGTGCTCGACTGCTGCCACTCAGGCGGGGCCACGAGAGACGACGACGGGGTCCGGGGGTGCGACGAGATCCCGGACAAGCACTTTGTAAAGCGGGAGCCCATCCAGTGTGGGAAGCATCTGAAAGATGTCTGGGGCATGCCCCCGGACGACGACGACGCGGGCCGCGGCGGGAGCGTGGTGCAGCATTGGATGACGGCGTCTAAGGGGATCAACTTTCTCGCTGCGTGCCGGCCAAAACAGGAGGCGCAGGAGGTGCCCCGCGGAGAGGCGAAGGTGAAGAAGGGGCTGTTAACGGACTGCCTCGACAGCGTCATAAACGGAGGGGTAGATCGCCTGCCCGGGTTCAGCTGCGATGTCGTTTCCAACCTCGTCGCGCACGCGCTCGAGAACCACAAGCTGAAGAATAGGTCGAAGGACCAGGACGTGGTGTTTGGCGGCCAGGGCGACTGCCATATTTTTGGTGTTGAACCCGTGCCTCAGCCCCCCGTGGTCGTCACCGGCGTCGAGCCGTGGGGGAGTGGGAAGCAGCTCACGGTGGGACTGACTGTTGGCGTGGCCCACGGCGTGCGCGAGGGTGATATCTTCGCCATCTACCCCAGCGACAAACCGCTTACCAGCGTTGCTGACTACACCGCGCCGCTGGCCACCTGTAGCGTGATTGGTGTGGACAGCTTCACCTGCAGAGCGCGCACCCAATCGAACGCTACCGACCCCGAGCAGGTCAAGGCCGGCTGCGTGGCTGTTAGTCTGCGCAGCATCTTGAGGGACCACGTCCTGCAGCCAAAGGGGGTGTGGGTATCGGCTGTGGACGACAGCGCTGAGCCACTTGATGCAGTAGTCCAGAAAGTCCGGGACTGCATCAGCCGCAGGGGAAGGCTTGTCAAGCTCAAAGACGCCGGCGAGGCCTTCTTCAAGGTGCTAGTCCAAGAAGATGACAGCTTCACCATTTCCTTCACCCCAGACCAAGCTGAGGCCAAGGTCGAAGTCACAGGAAAGCCCGAAGACGTGCTTCACCACCTAGTTCACCTGACCGTCTTCTACAACCTCTTCAACCTCGCCAAAGATAACGCGGCGCAGAAGGGGCGAGGCCTAACAGTCAGTAAAATCGGCTACCTCGACCAGGGCGTCAACCCCCCCAATCCGCGGGGTTTCCAACTCGGCAGGCTCCCCTCCCCGGACGTGGACCTCAAACCCGTTCCGCAGGGCTCAATCGACATTCTCGATGGCCAGAGTCTAGGGATTGAGGTGCGCAACACATCGCTGGAGGACGTGTACGTCGAGATCCTAGACCTGGAGCCGTCGTGGCAGGTGACGCGGACGTACCCGAGAGCGCAGCACTCGCCGATCCTGGTGCCGCCCAACTCGGGGACGCGCTTCTTCATCAAGATGTGGCTATCGGCCAGGGTGCCCGGCGCTGTCCAGCCCGACACGTTCGACCGGTTTGTCGTGCTAGCGACGCCGAGGGCCCACGTTAATTTTCCTAAGACTGTCCTTCCGATGCTAGGCGAGAGAGGGGGGCCTGAGGATAGTGCCGGGGCGCCGCCTGTTTTGGAGCCTGACGAGAGGGATGCTGGGAGGGGAGGATCCGGGGTGGCCCAGCCGGCGTGGTTTGTGCAGCAGTTGGATGTGCGGGTGGTTAAGGAATAGTGTGTTGAACGATGACGATCGGGGCTTTACAGGTCAGAATAGGGGGATTAGTTTATCGAAGCTGTTTCAGGGTCGAATTAAGTCAGTATGTTGCACACTGAACAGTATCAGAGCCAACGTGCGTACCTGTGGGTGAACGGGAACTAGGTCGTAGGCAGGTATGCGTCGGCAACTGTATGAATAGCTACCGGGCTGTCAGGTAGGTTCTATTTAGATGATGTCTGTGTCTTAGATATATTTTGGATACTTGAGGTTCTAGCTGGTTTACTGATCACTGGTGAACTACGATCGCGGTGGTTTAATAAACCATCGTGGACAAGCGTGTCCTGGACGAACGGCAAGGTATGGATGAGGTTGAATAGCCTCCACTATGGCTAAAGGATAGGGATATTATCGAAGTTAACCTAGAGGGTATAAGAACTTATATGAATAGAGTTTAAGCCGTAAATAGTAGATAACCATAAGATTTAGTTATTAATAGTTATTAGAAAAGGCTCGAAGAGAGTCTAAGTTATATAAATAGCATCTAACTCAAACGAGAGCTTCATAGGCCTGCCGCCCACCTTTATTAACTCGAACACTATTTATGAGCATGTCATAATCTGACTATTTAGCCCTAGCTACAGATCATTTTGATCTCCAGCGTTCGTCACCAGTTGACCAACCTTACCCATCCTCCGAGTGGCTGGCGAGGGAGATCCACCACTTGAGACGATAACGGCTGTCACCACAACCCGGCCGGCTTAAAATTATTGGGAGTGAAGGGGGTTAGTCATGGTTATCCGATGCTCAAAAGGGCCATAAAATGATATTGATATGCTTTTAATAGCAGTATAGCAACTCCCTCGGACTCGTGGGAGGGGCTCGGCTGGGCCAGGCCATCCACAGGTGTCAGCGCTAAGCATGTCTCCGACCGCACGACTACCAGGGTCTTGTACGGACACTTTTCTTGGCTCTCGGAGACATAGATGAGGAAGCAATGACGTTGGGGTTTGATGGATACTTAACCATGAGGTCTGCGAGGGTATTACAGATGATGACATAGAACACTCCAGCTCATCAACACCTGTAATTCCCTGCCTACCTCTTTACTCATCCTATCAAAGCCATGTCGGCTAAAGCAGACCCTCAATACCTTCTCAAGGAGAGCAACCGAGAGGTTGAGCGCCTCCAGAAGCAGCATGCCTGGTTTCAACGATGCCTTAATAATCAAATCGTCTTCGCCCCGGTAGACCTGAACAAAGAGGGGCTAAAGGTTCTGGACGCCGGTTGTGCTGATGGTAAGACGGCGTACAGACTAATGTCATGATGCAAGCTAACGACTGGCCAGGAACTCTCCTTCGTGATCTACAGAAGCAAGTCACACCCTCTGCTCGATTGGTTGGAGTGGACATTATGAACAGTTTTATGCCGCCTTCTCCTCAAGGCAACATTACTTATCAAGTCTACGACGTATGCGAACCACCCTCAGGAGAATTGAGTGAAAGCTTTGACTTTACTCACGTCCGATATGTCTTGCCCGGATGTGCCAAAGTTGGCTATCAAAAGGCTGTTGACAATCTTTCTGGTAAGGACCAGGCCCTATTAACAAGAGATTCACAAGCTGACTATTGATGTAGCTACCCTCGCACCTGGCGGCTGGCTACAGGTACAAGAAATAGACTTGGACTACAATCGCTCTGAAGTTGGCCAAGCAACCAACGACGCAAACCGGGTCTTCTCTGGACTTTTTGACAAGATCGGTCTTGGTGCCAGATTCCCGAGCAAGCTAGACAAAGCATTTGAACTTGCTGGCCTGGTAAACGTATCGATCCAGAACGTTGATTTCCCTATGGGTAAGCGACTAGGCGATGACAAAGCGGCTCAAGACTCCTGGGAGCCGTTTGCCCTTACGATTCCGAGTGTCGTTGAAACTGCCAAGTGTAAGCTCATTGATCAAGGAAGTCCGTGCAAGTTCTGACTGGTTACAGCTTTGGGAGCAGATATTCCTGATTCTGTCTACGATAACCTGGCAGAGAGATTTGAGAAGGAAGTCAAAGAGCAGGGCTCGCTTTGGAGGTCATTTATCATCATCGGACAGAAGCCCGAGTAGCCGTCATTATTCATCCCATAAGGACCTCCAATTGAGTATGTAGTTGTCAATTCGGGCCGATGTCATCAAGCTGTTGTTCTTTCTTGGCTTAGGGGCGGCCGCCGTCTGTTTTGAAGACTTAAGTGATGCGTCACGATGCACTTCATAATACTCAACGCCGGTTTTCAGTTATTTTTTTCTTTTCTTTTTCGAACGGGATCTTTCATCAGTCCAATATCGGAATTTCGTATCTCGTTGTCTGCATCGTAACAACATGGACTTGCTCTTGAGCTCTTTGGTAAAATGCCCACTCAACCGAGAACTCCGTCATTTCAATTGTCGTGAATCTCCGATCCCTACCCAATCTGGACACCTAGAGCTGACCGCCTAGCCAAGAGGTCGCAGCGCTTGCTCACCACTGCACGTAGCCAGGAAACAGGCCCGAGTTGCCGACGGTTAAAGCGACCAACTGCATTTAACCGCTGAGGAGTATCAACATTTACAAACTGCCTTTTCTTTTCTGACATTATGCTCCAGCTTTCTCTATCATCTTTACAATCACCATGTCTGCTTCTGCTCCGTTAGACGTCGAAACTTTGATCAACCAGCTTACGCTGGATGAGAAGGTTGAGCTTCTTGCTGGCCAGGGCTCTTTTCGAATGACCGGTCTGCCTGACCATGGTATCCCTGCTCTCATTGTAAGACTTGAAATATCAGCGCAGGGAAGGATTTGACTAACGTCACGGGTAGACATCTGACGGTCCTCATGGAATCCGTGGTCGGCGATCTTTCACTCGGGTAAGTGCCAGAGACAGTGGACTCATGTGTCGCTAATTGTTCAGCTTCCAAGTCCGATGCTTCCGTCTGCAACGGCCATGGGCGCCACATTCAACGCAAAGTTGCTTCACAAAGTCGGAAGACTGCTAGGTGACGAAGCAAAGGCTAGAGGCGTAGACGTTCTTTTAGCACCTACGATCTGTCTCCAACGCTCTCCCTTAATAGGCCGTGGCTTCGAGGCCTTCGGCGAAGATCCTTTCCTAAGCGGTATCCTAGGTTCGCGATACATCAACGGCGTTCAAGAACGCGGTATCGCAACTAGTGTCAAACACTATGCTGCTCACGATCAATCCGATAACAGCATCGAGGACAACGCATGTATGACCCAACGCACCTTGCGAGAAGTCCACATGTTGCCATTCCAACTTGCTCTTCGGGACTCGGATCCTTGGACGATCATGACTGCGTACAACAAGATCAACGGGATTCATGTCAGCGAGGACCCTCTTCTTTTAAAGCAGATCCTGCGAGATGAATGGGGTTTCAAGGGTCTTGTTATGAGCGACTGGTTCGGAACTTATAGCACATCGGAAGCTATTAACGCTGGCTTGGACCTGGAGATGCCTGGCCCCACAGACTGGCGAGGCAAGCGCTTGAGTATCGCTGTCAACTGCAGAAAAGTGTCTCAGGCGACAGTCGATGAGTCTGTTAAAAACGTGTTGAACCTGGTCAACAAGGTTAGAGGGGGTGCGTCACACAATGACTCTCCTCCTTCCAACACTCCTGAGCAGAGAGCTCTGATTCGACAACTCGTTGCAGAGGGCATTATTCTGCTCAAGAATGAGAAGCAACAGCTTCCGATTAAGAATCTCGACAAGGTGAAATTTGGATTAATTGGAGATCACGTCAAGAACCCAGCGCTTTGCGGTGGTGGAAGCGCTGAGGTTGAGCCATATTACTCGGTTACCCCTTACGAGGCCATCGTCGAAGTTGTTGGTGCTGAGAACGTGTCATACGCAGCAGGTTGTCATTGTAAGTTTATGAAAGATCCGGTTTTTATAGGATGCATGAACTGACTCCCTCTAGCGTTTAGGTTCAGTCCCCTCCTTAAAGGCCTCACCACTTCGTCCGGAGCAGAGGGCTGGGATGTAGAGATCTTTGGGGAGAACCCTGACGATAGCCCTGACACCCAGGCAGTTGTGTCAGTTGTCGCCGAGAAGCAGCTGATCGATGTTCCCGAGAGTCTGCACAAGTCTATCCCAACAAAATATTTTGTTAGGGCTCGCGCTCGTTACACTGCTGAAACCTCGGGTTTGTTCCGCTTCGGATTTAGCACATCTGGAAAGGGCAAACTCAAAGTCGATGGAAAAGAAGTCATTGACTTGTGGACGAGCCAACCTCCCAAAACCGACTCAACTGCCTGCTTCAATCGTCTTTCCATGGAGAGGTTCCACGATATCGAAGTGATCAAAGGACAAGTTCTTGAGCTTGAGGCTCTTCAGGTGAACGAAAATCTTGCTGGTGGTGTTGGCACGGCTTTGACCCTCACCGGACGTGTTGGAGGCTATGAACTTCTAGACGAGGATCAGAGTATCAAGGATGCAGCAGAGCTCGCTAGCAAGGTCGACATTCCGATCGTGATTACAGGTCTATCCTCGGACTATGAGTATGAAGGGAGCGATCGCAAGAACCTGAGACTTCCTGGACGTGTAGATGAGTTGATCCAGGCCGTGTTGAGTGCCAACAAGAACGCAGTAAGTACACTCTATCATTACTCCAAAATGAGAATTAACACATTCCAGATTATCATAACCCAGTCCGGATGTCCCATTGAGATGCCGTGGGAGTCACAAGCATCAACTCTACTTCACGCTTGGTTCGGCGGTCAGGAAACCGGCCACGGCCTTGCAGACGTTCTTTTCGGCAAAGTCAACCCCTCAGGCAGACTTTCCTTAACCTTTCCCAAGTCCATAAAGCATACTCCTGCTTATCTCACCTTCTCAAAGGCCGACTACGACATCGTATACGGCGAAGGAGTTTTCATCGGTCATCGATACTATGAAATGGTCGACAGAGAACCTCTCTTCTACTTTGGCCACGGCCTTTCATACTCAAAATTCGAATACTCGAAACTCGAAGTGCCTCATGATTTCGCCTCGGCTGTCGATCACAAAATGCAAATCTCGGTTGATGTCACCAACAAGGGTCCTTACCCTGGTTCAGAGGTCGTCCAGGTTTATATCCATGATCCCGAGAGTTCCGTTCAGAGGCCTGTCAGGGAGCTCAAGGCTTTCGCTAAAGTTCACCTAGATGTTGATGAGACGAAGACTATTACGCTTACGCTTGATAAGTACTCATTGTCTTTTTGGTCTCAGGAAGTGTCCAAGTGGAAGGCTGAAGCGGGTGAATACACGGTCATCGTTGCTGCTAGTTCAAACCCGAAGGATGAAATCATGCGAGCGAGCTTTTTCTTGTCGGAAACCTTTTACTGGAGTGGACTGTGAACGGAGGATAACGGGAAGAAGAAAAGTGGTCAGTAGGTAGAGTACATCAACAAAGAGTGAGAAAAGAATGAGCCTGTTGATGACAGAGCAACGACTGGAAGGTATTTGCGCCTCACAATCGATCGTTGACTCTATTAAACGTGATATCTACTCTATGAAATGATCTACTGCCTGGGGCTGTACTGGATTTCCGTAGTGGAAACGATATTGATCCCCTTGGCCGCATCCTCCTGCGAGTAAGAGTGAGTCCGCACCTTAGGGTTGTAAGAAGTAGGGAATGGCTGCCTCGGCGCAGAAACCTGAACAGTATGACCACCATCTTCCGCGGTAGGCCGAGGCCAAAGCTTAGCTTCGTCATCGTCTCCAATCTTTCTTCCTGACTCGGAGTCGTCTCCAGATTCGAGTTCGATGGCATCGGATTGCCTACGGCTGAGCTGGCGTCTACTCCTGATGGCGTGTGATCCCTTTGTTGTGGGGTGAGAGGGACCACCGTAGCTGGCGCCAAGAGAACTGAAAATTCCGGGGATACACTTCTTGAAGAATGGCTTTAGGGAACTGGCAGAGGCGCAGATGATACAGCCGGTGAGCTCTGCGTACATCCAGCACAGTTCATAGGCCAGACCCCAGGTGTAGTTGGGGCTGCTGAAGAGCTTGATGGTGAGAACGCAGTTGTAGATGGCGACAATGATGACACTTTAACCGTTAGCATGGTTCAAAGATGAGTTTCAAATCTTTACTCACAATCCACCAGTCGTAAACAGAAGTAGCAAAGACAGCTTTTGACGTCGAGGAATCTGAAGCGGAATGACAATCCGCAGAGGAAGAAGCAAGATGACGAGATCCATCACAACATTTGCAACCGATGCCGCCAAGAAGAAGCCAAACTTGTCAACACACTTTCCCGTAGCCATAGCGACAAGATCCCAAGAGGCGTTGATGGGTTGACAGCCAAAGAGACTGATCATGGCGTAGACGACAGCGTATGTGACGAAGAGACCGGCCAGAACTTGTACGATTCTGCGGAAGACTCTCTCAGGGCAGAGACGAAGGTAGAAGAAGAGCAAGGAGATTTTGGCCAAGTCTGAAGAGAGCATGTAAAAGATGTTGACGGGGATGGTCCACTAAGATTGGTTAGGAGGTGTCGATGATGGTGGGTATGTGTGAGAACGTACCTTGAGCAAGATTTGGTACTTGGCCTGTGATACTTGCCAGAAGTTGATACCACAGCCACCTTGAGCAACCACTATGAATAGTTAGTACTCAATCACCAAGTCGACATGACCAATACTTACTCCCCATGGTACAAGCATAGAACATCCAACACGAGAACAAGGCAGCGCCAGTAAGGTCTACACCTAAAGTCAGCGACGAATGTCATATCGAATGTTGAGATGTAACTCACAATCATCCAGACGCAATGCGTTATTCATGATCCCAACTCGTGTATAGATTCTCAACCCGTAAATAACAGACCCGAAAGCGAACAAGACAGCGCCAATGACCACCTGGGCCGGCGCCATGGATCCCGCAGCCCACCTATCCTCGCCATCAGGCGCAGGCATCATGTAGACCGTGTCAGACATTGTTATCGAACGCTCAAATCGGACTCGTGGGATGAGGTTCGTTGGCGACTCGGGGGGCCTTTGTTTTCAACGTTTTCGCTTCACCGGACAAAACATTTCATGGATTACCAGCACCCTTCTAATAAGGAATTTCAGCAGGGCAGGATCTGCATGTTAGATGTCTCTTTTCACAAAAGGGTAAAAAAAAGACAGGTCAGGAGCTTTTCTTTCATTACTTTTGGTTCCTCACTCCACCTTTTGACCCAGTGTTCAAGGATTGTTCTTACATTCTACAAGACATTCCCCGACGCAGGAACAAGGTCTTGGGGGAATAAAACAAGGTTCCGCAGGAGGATTTGCCACCTTGGCATAATCATCCAGTTTTTTTGCAACTGCCGGCAGGTGTGTTGCTCTCCAGGCAACATGTAACCTCGGCTTCTCAAGACCCAACGAGAGTTATTTCATCTCGAGTGTTGCACTCGTTCTTTTCTTTTTCTATAATATCTAATGTTGGTGCTGACCAACGGGCCACTGGTGAAATCCACGGTGGCCAGTTCTGTGGAAACCAAAATGGAGAGCTGAGACTGCATGGTCCTCTTGGCTGCAACGGTTTTCAGGGGCTCGTCGTTTCTTGGCGCATCCATGAAAGCAGATCTATTCCTTTTGGCCCATCTTTGAAGAAATCATGTTTTCTTTTTGTCATTACAAATGGCTTACCAGTTGCATGACTCCGGTCCACATTAACAGGGATACAGCATGAGAGGAGGATTGTTCACCCGCAGCATGGTTTTACCCCTTGCAGAGAGCCCGACGAGATGGGATTCCTTCTCGTTTGAAGATACTCTTTTCAGAACTGAGCTTTTCTTAATGTGAACTGATTTCGGGGAATTCCCCTACTGACGGTTTTGCCGATCTCGACCGAATCGTTTGTCGAGCAGGGTTATACGACTCTTGTCCACAATAAACAGGGGGCTAAGCCGGGAATATGTAGCCATATTCATTGGTCTATTACCGAGCGAGCTTCACCAAGTTTCGGTCATAAAATCTGACAGTTTCTTGCAAACTCGGCTCCAGCAGGTATTTCCAAAAGGATGGTTCTGTAGAGACGATCATCACTTCATAACCGACCGATTCGCACAATACGAGGTTGGGCATTATTATTCCGCCTATGCTTGTTCTCGACCATTGTGGTCATTCACGATATGTCACTTTTTTCTTTTTGTCCAATTATTTTATGCCTCGTTGTCTAGCGCTCTTGTCGCAACACATCTATTCGTCCAAAGTCAAGACCCCATTTCCTGTGAGGGTCTTTTGACCGAGAATTTTTCTTAAAAAGAAATGAAGTCGGAAAATGGTTATCTCACGTTGTGGGAAAAGCAAAACACTCTTATCCATGCCAAGATGTCTCCACAACAAAGCCATACACAAGCTTCAACTGGCTGGAAGCAATTCCGTTATCAGCGGAAATCCCGAGACAACCACGGTTCGGACCGAGCGGAGAGGGAAAACCGTTGCCTCCCGCAAGCGCTAATGCCAATATCTCACCATGAGCTCGTGGATATTTCACTTTAAAAGAAAAGAAACGTTGTGCGGATGTAACTTGGAACCAACACGATATGTACTGCAATAAACCCAGCATTGGATGACAATATTTTTTCTCTTCCGAGCAGTCACATGGATCATTAAACATTGCTGCATTCTTTCCCCTGCTGCGTCTTTTTGCACTCCGCCCAGATGCAACTTGACAATTTTTTTACCGGTGGAGATTTTTCACAAACCCGAGATCATGACCCGAGACCAAGGCAAAGACCAAGATTTGGTGAAACGATCTTCTCTGCGCGTTCATTAAGCGATGGAACGCGACACCGATGATCTTGACCATCGTCCTGGGTGCGAGCTCCCTCCGAGGGAAGAGTAAACCCGCGATTCGTGGTGGATCCTTGCCCAGAGAGGACATTAGTCAAGATGGCAAGGATCTGACTCCTCATTCTGGGTCTGTAGACAAGGAATTTTGCGTTACTTGGTAGCTGGACAATGTGAGGGTATCATGCGGTGTTTCGATTCCCCTGAATCCCCCATGGCACCACAAGGTAGCAACCATTCGTCCGTGCCGCAAAACGTGGATATAAATCTATAACAAACTCCCTAGCACTCTATGCATCATCTCAGACACACACATTTCCCCCCGACTCTAAATCTTACTCGCTTTCTCAAAATGGCAGAACAGTACCCTTTCAAGGACAAGGTCATCGCCGTGACTGGCGCTAGCCGGGGAACTGGCCTGGCCCTCACCCGCTATCTGCTTGTTCGGGGTGCCAAGGTTTCCATGGCCGCGACGTCGGAAGAGAATCTGAACAAGGCTGTTGCTGAGATTAAGAGGGATATCCCTGATGTTGAGGACAGGGTCATCAGTTTTCCTGTCAACGTCACCAACCCCACGGACGTAGAGAATTGGATCAATGCGACTGTTGAGAAATGGGGAGAGTTGGATGGTGCTGCTAATGTGGCGGGTGAGTTTCTTGTCGTGTGCGGTTGATCTACCACTGACGGTTGAAAAGCGAGGATGAACAAGAGCATTCATCCTATTGAGGATCTCGACCTTGAGGAGCTCAAGGAGATGCTGGATGTTAACGTAATTGGTACTTTTAACAGTATCAAATACGAAATGAAGAACATGAAGCCAGGAGGTAGCATCGTCAACTGCGGAAGCCAACAGGTCAAGTACGCCTCTGGAAACATGGGAGCGTACGCAGCCTCCAAAAACGCCATCCGCGGTCTCAGCCAAGTTGCCGCATACGAGGGTGGAGCCAAGTACCCCAAGAACCCCATCCGAGTTAACCTCCTATGCCCGTACGTACCATTGATCCCCCGTTCCTTTTATTTTCTGACCGTTGTATCAGGGGATGTATCGATACGGACATGATCCGCCAACCTCTCCACCTCCCCAACGGCGCTGGAACATGGACCATGACCGAGGGTGATCATCTCACATCGATCATCAAGCGATACTCCAAGCCAGAAGAGATTGCCGCCACAATCGCCTTCCTCCTTGGAGACGAGAGCAAGTTTGTGACGAAACAGGAATGGTACGTGGACGGTGGATGGATGGAGGCAAACTACGTAGCGTAATCCGCGGTAATAGGTATTTTAATCATACTTTTGTGTAAACGACGTATCGCTTGCAGAAATTTTCATTTTGACAAGGCTGAAGGGGGGTTGAGATAAACTCTAGTGCATGAAATGTCCCACTCGGGAGAGCAACGCGGCCCGAATCAAGGGGTTAGGGCTGACCTCTCCTTGCAAGGGGAGATGGAATTTGGGAATGAACTAGGGTTGCCCTTGTTTGTGAAGCGAAAGGAGGAATCCGAAGGAGTAGTGGAATACTACTTTGGGTTTGAGGAGTCCACATGTTGGGAAGGGTGTCGCCTACCCGAGAGATGGCGATCATCAGCCAGGTTACTTAACGTAATGGTGCATGTAGGCTTCAGGTCAAGCTTGTAAATAAAATGGTCGTAAGATTTGCCACTTCGAGCTTCATGTGATCAACTTGTGGCAAGCAGGCAGTTTTGTCGATGTGTTTCTAAATGTTTGCCCTCGTAACCACACCTGACCTACTCTTCAGCAACATCCCAGCAGCCATTTGCAAATCCATACAATAACTTCAAGATTTAGAGTAGAACCACCAAGTTCAATACCACCACTTAGACTTTGCTGCCCTGATAGCACTCAAAATACCATCGTATGCAGGCTTCTTCTGGAACTCCTCATCCCACACCAGAGCAGCACCCTCACCCTGGAAGGTGCTGGGAATCCACGAGTACTTGTCCGAAACACCCTACTCGAAGTCAGTATGTCAACTTGTAGAATAATTAAAAGAGATTCGTACCCAAAGTGTGATGCCGATGCACTTCTGAACGGCCATGCAAGACTCCACGACTCGCTGGTAAGCCTTTGATTGCTCCTCAAGCTTTTCCGGTGTGGCTGGTGTCTTCATCCGGATGTCAACCTCGGTGTACTCAACAAAGACACCAAGATCGGTAAACTTGCTCAAAGCTCCTTCGAGGGTCTCGCGTGTGGGAGTGATGGTTGGCTGAGTTGGTGTGGGCTCCACAACGAGATGTCCCTGTAGACCAACACCGTCAATCTTGACACCGTAGGATTGGACGAGCTTGACGATGCGAGCTGCTCCAGCAGTCTTGGCGTTGTTGTACTCAAGGTTATAGTCGTTGTACCATAGCTTGGCATTAGGATCAGCCTTGGCAGCCAAGCGGAAGGCCATGGGAATGTAAGCTTCTCCGATGGTCTTGTACCAGACGGTCTGACGGTAGCTGCCGTCCTCATTGAGAGCTGCTTCAGGTTAGCTCAGAGCACATCGACTGAATGGCATGACACTGAATGGCATGACTTACCTTCGTTGACAACATCCCAGTGAGTGCATTTCCCCTTGTACCTTCCAGCAACAGCATTGATATGGTCCTCCATAATCTGAACCAAAGTCTGGTTATCAAAGTTCCCAGCCTCAACCCAAGGAGCAAGCTGACTATGCCAAACAAGAGTATGGCAACGAAGCTCCTTGTTGTTATTGACAGCGAAATTGGCATGTTGATCAGCAGAGCTAAAGGTAAACTCGCCACGTCTTGGCTGGACAGACTGCCATTTCATGGCATTCTCGGGAGTGATGGCGCCAAGTTCTGATGCACCTTTGATGATGTCCTCTGTGCGGGAGTCGCTGCCGAGAGTGAGGGCTGTTCCGACGTGGTGCTTTCCTTTGGCTTTGATGGCACTATCAAGGCCTTTGGCTCTGTAGAGAAGTGTTTGTTAGGCTGGCGGTTGGCCCTGCGTACATGTGACTCACAAAGCTGGCCTGGCGAGCGCCTCACTGGCGATGGCCAGGGTCAAGAGAGCTGTCTTGAAAAGTGAGTGCATGGTAAATGTACAAGTTGATGCTGAGACAGTGATGAGGCCTGGAACATGAGATGTAGAGGTCGGATGCCTCTATATATAGTGAAACAGGCTAGTGAAGACGCAATCATAGAATCAGGGCATTTGTGTTGTATTCCAAGGTCTGATCGATCTGCCGGTGCACGGAAGTTGCGTTCAATTACCGAATTGGGATACATGGAGGAGCTTCCGTTCTGGAAGACGCTTAATTCAGGAACAATTCATTTTACCCAGCTAATGACGATGGACCGGTTAAATGTTTTCTTGGCCAAGGGACCTACCCCGCGTAGCCAGCTGTTCATAGCTCACATGGCTCATCTTGGCTAAATAGACTGCTGAGATTGAGTCAATGGATGTGTGTTTCAAGTGAAGGCGGCGCGCTACTTTGCTCCAATGTGATAACGGTGGCTGAGGGTCAAGTCTATCGCTCAAACGCAAGTGGATAACGTTTAAGCAACATGGTAGTTATAATAAGGTTATCTTGAGGAGAAGAAACAACAGCCAAATTGGGCATGCAGATCAGGCACTTCAAGGAAGACATCGTGACCTTCCCCGCACCGGATTTGCGGTCCGTCCCATGGACATACGATCGCGTTGTGGTCTCATTGCTCTTTTACCCGCCTGGCATAGAGCACGGCATATTTACGGTGCCTACCTAGGGAATTGAATATTTGGTAACCAAAAATGGGCGCACTGGAAGACCCTGCACACTGACACGGCCTACAATAAAGGTGGAAGCGATGTCAAGTTATTATTCACCAACCAGGTGAAAAACCAAGCAAAAGTCCATAGCCTAATCTCCATACAAACGCCCAAACTCGGGACACTACCGAAGATCCATGTGGCCGACGATCTTGGTCTACTTGGCAATCACAAGCTTGCCATCGGGGTTATGTTAATAACAATTGTGGGGCCGCGGACAGTAAAGTCGACAGAGGGCGTCTGGGGAGGCTTGACGACATCCAAGAGCTCATCAACCTAGCATATGTTGCCTTAGGTGACGTAGTAGGTGTTGATGGATTGGGTTTGGTGCTGGTTGCCGGGCTCGGGCATGAAGGTCGCGGTGAAGACACTGGAGGTGCCGTTGGAGGCCCATGAAGATGTTCTCTGTTTTTTTTTCACAGTCAGAAAGGAGGAAGTTGTTAGAGATTGAATATTACTTACTCTCGGGTAATGTCAAGGGTAAATTCCTTGCCGATGTCAACCTCGTAATCATTGTTCTAAACTGGCGACTCGGGCGGCGCATTCTTAAAAGAAGGAGTCACATCATTGGCAACAGCCATGTTGGGAGTAGTTCCCGAAATATCGCTATCATCACCAACCTTGGTACCAAGAGTAACGGATGCGATCTCTTAACCTCAAGGCTGTGTCCATCGTCTGCCTAGTGCTTAGTTCTGTGCCACTATGCTAGAACATGCACAAATACACGACACAGCCCAAAAAAACGGGATGCTCATGATATCGCTGTATCAAGAACAGGAGTATTGCGCCCCTGCTTCGCACTAGAATGCACAATTTGTACTCTCAATCTAATCTTTGCCTGTAATATTGTTTGGAGCCGAAAAGAGTTTTGCCAATCCTTCAGCGCTCATATTCCCACCGCTCAGAATGATTCCTATATCCCATCCGTCCTCACCCGCCTCTCGTTCTACCATGGCTCTGAATTCCTCATTGAACAAGACAATAGCTAGTGGAACTGCAGCACTGAGCTCCACGAAAAGTTTCATCCGTTCTAGAATAAGTCTCGTAGCTTCGAGAATCTGGTCCTCTGTCACGGTATATATAGCCTTGACGAGCTTCCTCTCGTATATGATACTCTAAGGGAGGGGTCCGACGACGCCGATTAGACCATTAGCTATAGTGCTTGTCTCAACTTCTGTGATTCTTTCACCTTTGATGAACCCGCGTCGTGTATTATCCGCGCCTTCGAATTCCGGCTCGCAGCCAAATACATGAATTGCAGTGCCCCCATAACTAAGCGCGGTACCGGATAATAGGCCACTACCACTACAAGGTGCGATAATAGCGTCAAGTGTAGCATTAAGCTTCTCTACTTGGTGTTGCAGCTTAAGACCTGCCGTGCCTGCACCAAGTATGATATCGGGATGATTAAATGGAGGTACGAGTCGCGCACCAGTCTCGGCCGTGATCTTTGCCGCGTCTTCTTCTCTTCTAAAGCGTTCACAAAGAGTAACCTTTGCTCTGTAACCTTTTGTGGCGGCGGTCTTGTTAGGGCGGGTGCCATCCGGCATGACAATGTAGGCAGACATACCGCTCTCTTGTGCAGCGAGAGCGAGCGCCTGGGCATGATTGCCTGGTCTGGGCATCAATAAATGTGTCCAAGTGTGAAGGGAATATTGTCTATACCTGCGCTAAATCCAACGACTCCCTTCCTCATGCCACCATCAGCAATCCAGTTAGGGTCCTGCTTGAGTCTCTCGATAGCGTGAAATGCACCACGAGCTTTAAAGGCGCCCATGCGCTGCAGGTTTTCGCACTTGAACCAGAGTCAGATGACTGGCTTTGCAGGTCGGGTATTGCCTGGTAACTCCCTGGGAGTCGAAGCCATTCGGTTCAAAGTCTTATTGGTGAGGACTGGCGTTTCATGGATCAGAGGTTTGATGAGCTCGTGGGCCTTGAAAACTGATTCCCGAGTCAAGGGAAGGCAACTTGATAGATCTGCCATGATGGATAAAAACTTGAATGGAGCACTAGAAATACTGTTTTCTTCGGGGTCATTGGTGAAGATATGCCAGGACTGCAACTCTTTTTGTCATTGAGGACAATCAACATTGTGAAACGGCTATCATCTACCTAGTCGGCTACTCAGCTTACAGCCTTTGTTCGCAGTTAGCTTCTCCGAGCCGGTCTTTCAATGTCCGGCATTCTATCGGTATTCCGGCAAAGAAGCGCGGTACTCGATTACGGATCATCAAAGACCGGATCGGCAAAAATGTCGATATGCCGAATAACGAAACTAACCCAAAATTCACTCATATTAAATATCCAGAGGATTCAAGTCAAGGGTGTCAGTTATTCACACATCTACTCTTTTCACTGGCAGATTTCAAATCTTTAACAATAATACACTTCATCATGTCCTCAAACGGAGACGCCGTCATTCTTCCTGCTGGAAGCACCAAAGGCCTTGCAAACTACCCCCACGGCCGTCTCATCCCTTCAACCGGCACACGAACCTTATACATCTCAGGCACATCCTCCAGACATGCAGACGGAACATTTGAAGGCTTTGAAACGAACAGCGACGGTGCTCCATCTTTCGACGTTGGAAAGCAGACGGCCGCTATTCTCCGCAACATCGATTCCATCGTCAAGCAGGCCACTGATGGAAAAGGCGGTTTGCGCAATCTCGTCGACGTCACGGTTTTTCTTACGGATATGGAATATTATGCTGGGATGAATAAGGTGTGGAACGAGTTTTGGCCGGATTATCCGGATGCGCCTGCGAGGACGACGATTGCGGTCAAGGCTCTGCCCGGTCCCAAGATGGTTGTTGAGATGAAGGCTACAGCCGTGGTATAGTTACAGTATGCACTACCACGCTGATAATCACGAAACATGGACCAGTCATCTAATTTGGACAACTTTGAGTCCTGTGATGGTTGAATTCCCCTCCTTGTTCGGCATTCTCACAGCTGGTGCCGAATACCGGCTAACGGCGACAACTTGCCAGATGGTACTGTTAAGTTACAGAGGGTTACTTCATGAGGCGAATTTAACGGAATGGGTCAACATCGTTGAGAGAGCAAAGCGCATGCCGCGGATGGCCAGCCGAAGCAAGGATGCTACAATTGGAAGGCCAGCCGAGCCTGAACCATCGTTACTAAAGTCACGAAATGGGGGATGCGACGGGATACAATCGACCTATCAAAAGGCGAGCTGAACTTCCGAGGCTGTAAAAAATGCAATACTCTATAGTCAAATACAATACCATACTTGATTGCAGG
>JAALXN010000250.1:0-25614 GCA_012978555.1 Fusarium drepaniforme
AATATAAAGCTAAATATAATTTATTTTATTTATATTATAAGAAATAATATAATCTAAGTTTAAAGCCTATTTAAGCTATTTAAGTAATTATAAGAGGTAAAATAATTAAAAGAAGCCTATTATAAATAAAATTAAAAAGGCTATTATAAAGGATAAGTTATAGAAGATATATTATTAGAGCTTCTTTAAGGAGGGTAATTAAGGTTTTTAAGAAATTAAGTTATATTAATAACTTAGCGAGAGGAAAAAGGTTTTAATTATAAAGGTAAAAAGTTTAGGTTATAGCTAATAAGATAAGTCAATAGGAGTTATATATTAGTCGAGGTAGCTTAGATATAGAATTTCAGCCGGTTGCTAAAAATTAGCGTATATATCAACTTTGAACACGGAGGCCGAGAATGATAAGCCTTGTAAGCTATCACGCAGCAAAAACATAATACCAGAACTAATTGTAGTAAGACATCATCCCTGTAGCTCTCAAAGACGACACACTACGCAGTCCAAGCAGTGCCTGCTTGACAAGGTTCGAGGATGTGGACATGACGTCTCAGCCAACGTCTCTTCCAATCTCATCTCCAGCCGACGCGGTTGCAGGAAGCTCGACTGTCGAGTCATATGAGCTTGTGCCAGCGGTTGCGGCACTAGAGGTTTCCGCCAGAGATCCGAAGCTACCATGCTTCGTACTCGGCGACCACTGGAGAAAGGATGCCTTTGTGGGAAGAGAAGACACCTTGAAGATCATCGATGATCATCTTCTCCCCGAGAACCTAAACCCCGACAAAGGGCAAGGCTCTGATTCAAGCTCACAAGATGGATCAGACCTGCGCTCTTTTGCAATCTGCGGCCTTGGTGGCATTGGAAAGACCGAGTTGGCAGTCCAATACGCCCATACCCGCAAGAAATACTTTGAGGCCATCTTCTGGCTCGGCGCGGACGACAGAAAGATCTTGGCCTCAAGCTTCGCCAATCTGGCAGTCCAACTAGGCCTTGAGGATGAAGACTCGGTGGACGTCACAGCCAGTCGAGACATTGTCATGGGCTGGCTCTCGCGGCCCCTGAGACAAACCTCCAAGCCGGATGAACCAAGCAACTTTATGAACTGGCTCCTAATCTTTGACAACGTCGATAACCTCGACGTCCTCGACGACTACTGGCCAAAGCTGGGCCGGGGCTCCGTACTCATCACGAGTCGTGATCCCAATGCTAAGCAAAACATGTACATCCATGAAGGCCTACATCTACCTCCTCTCACCAACACAGAGACCGAGGTTCTCATGCAGAAACTCACACATGTGAGAGCAGACGACTACCAGAAGGACGCCCTGGCCAAGATCGCTGAGACCCTAGACGGGCTTCCCCTGGTGATCAACCAGATGTCTGGCTTGTTCAAGTCGTTCAGATTGTCCTACATGGACTTTTTGGAGTTCCTTCAGGAAGAAGGTATCGAGAAGCTGTATGAAAGACAGTCAGGCTCCACAGACAAACAAAAGACCCAGTCTTTGGTTACTTACTGGGCTCTCGATCGTCTTTCAGCTCCAACCAAGGCACTCCTTCAAGTCATGTGCTTGCTGGATCCTGACGACATACCAGAAGACATCCTCATTGACAAGAGTGGCCAAGTAAGCCTGACTGACTACCCCAGAAGTAGGGGCAACTACTACTCTGCAAGGGGAGAACTCTTGTCTTCTTCTCTGATCAGTCAGAAGCGGAACAACAAGCTGTCTCTACATCGTCTTGTCCAAGACGCGACCAAGGCGATGATGGGAAAGGACCAATTAGTCTCGGCATTCCAAGCAGCAGCAAAACTCATTGTGTCGGCTTGGCCCTTTCAATCTATTAAGGAACACCACTCAACGGTAAGGTTCAGCAAATGCGAAGACATATTCCCTTGTGTTCTTCGTCTCAAAGACGGACTCAAATCAATCCTTGTGACTACTCCTGATTTCCCCGTGGATATTTCACTTGCGCGGCTCTTCAACGACACAGGATGGTAGGGTCACCCTTTGAATATCTTATGCAGCACTGCTGATTACCTTTAGGTACATGTTTGAGAGGGGCCTTCAGGAGGAGACGAAACCATTCTGTGACCTGGCTCTTCTGATCGCCGAGCGACTGAAGAAGACCCATGGAACAGAAGCTATCGAGTGCATTCGGGAAAGCCAACAATTCCTTGGAATCGCTCTCGTCGAGACTAACGAACACACTCTGAGTATGGCTCACAAACAGAAGTGGCTGGACATGCTACTCGAGAGGAAATCGCATTCTGGAACGCCCATCGAGGACTACGAACTGGGTTATGCCTACAATGAGATTGGCGTAGCCTACGGAAACGCCGACATGATTGATGAAGCCATCGAAGCTTTTGTCAGATCCATCGAGATCTTCCAGGGGCTAGATGACTACGAAGACACTATGCTTGGGTGGCCTGAGCCCAACCTAGGCTTCATGTACTGGCTGAAAGGCGATCTTGAGACTGCTGAAACAGCCTTGGTCGAGATCCTCGACATTCATGCGGCTGCATGGGGAGTCGATGACACTCATTCATTCAAGTAAGTCTCGCGTCTCTAAAATTATTAGCGCTAACAGCTCTCGAGGACGGGCAAGATTCTCTACGGCCTTGGTAATGTGCTTGAATCACAAGGTCGTTTCGACGAAAGCCTTGGCTTCCACCTTCGCTGTCTCGAACAGTACAAAAAGGTCCTCGGCATGAATCACCACAGAGTTGGAGACGTGTGCCACAGACTTGCCAGCCATTACATGCGAAAAGGGCTGTACAAAGAAGCTGCGTAAGTGATCACTTATCCCTAACGCTTTTGCCTCAGTCTAATGGGATTTTAGAGAATATTTGGGTACGTCCTTGCGAATATTCAAGTCGCGTTCTTACTTGGCCAACGAACTTTCGCGGACAACATTCAAGAGGAGTCAGCTGTATCGGTTGATGGGAGAGGACAGTGACGCGGACGAACTTCGAGAAAAGGCTTACAAGATACGGAAGAAGTTGAAGCCTGGAGATACTGTTCCTGTAGAAAAACTTACAGAGGAGGATTTCGATAATCTGGTAGCGTTCTGGTCTAGATAGTGGCCTGCTCGGGGCATCGGACAATACATGTAGCCTTCGGATGTCGGTAATGAAGTCAACGTCAGCAAAAACCAGCCTCTTTTCAAGACATGCTTATCCATGTTTATTGGATCACAAATGTGCATTTCCCCCCTCTGTTGTAACCGCCCGAGGCACAGTGGCTGAGCAAGGGCAGCTGAGCTGAACGCCCGAAATAACGCGTGCATGAGGCAACGAGGCTCTGAGAATGTCCAGCTGATTCTCATCATGTGATTAGAATAATTTTACTTAAATTCTGGAAAGCCTCTTCATATCTTTCTCCAATGTTTCTGGCCACTAAACTCGATTCGCGATGAACCTTGCGCCGCCTGGTACTCGTCCCAGGGGAACTCAGGGCAGGGCGACGAAAAAGAAGCAAAGTACACAGCCCGACAGGTTACGTAAGTTCCTCTTGTCTTCCCCGACTTTTGCAGATGCTGATACTGGCAATGAAGGCCCAGAAGAGTACGCAAGCGCCGTTCTCGGATACTCCAAGCTTTCCACCGGCGCAGGTCAAAACCACATCTCGCTTGGCCAGTATCTCCATGACTCCCCAGCCACAGTGCGCGTAGATCTGCAACCAGATGCCCAGGAATTTGTCACACTCTATCCTCTCGGCATCGAGCAATTTAACAGACGGTCCTCGTCGCAGTCTTCCAGGCAACATTCGCCCTCGGACGGAGATGGAGATGCTGAGTCGGCAGACGAGAACAGACACAAAGCCCAGCCACCTATTACTTTTCAGGATCCCAGTCAGTTCTATCACTTCAACTTGAATAAGCCTCCTGAAAACTGCATCATCTTCCTTCGTGGTTTCATGACAGCACAATGGATCAACAATATCGGCGCCCGTTATTTTGTCGACCCAGAGTTCTTCAGTCGTCACCTAGATTTCAGTCCAGCTGATGATAGCGCAAGCAACTTTTCCATCCCTTCACTACCATCATCATCTGCGCATCTGATCGAATTACCGGTCATCGCAATAGGAAAGCGCACTGGTTCCATATCTCAGCTACGGACAGATAAGATTGACCAGTTGAGGAGAGAAGGTGCACTGTCCTTATCCTCCCATTATCACGAAATCTCCAAGTTGTCATCTTCCCAGATGCAACTTGGGGACTCCATGGTTCGGAACTTTTACGTCTTTGACGAGATGTACTTTGCGATTCAGCAACGCATATCCATATGCCTGCAATTAGCCAAGAATCAAAAGACCTTTACTTGTTCGGTGGCCCTTAAAACTGTACCAAAAACTATACACATACTAACTCTCGCAGTACTTGTCTGGCTCGACGCTGGAGCCGATTTCCCTGACTTGACTCTCACTCCTTGGTCCGTGAGAACCCCAGAGTCGTACTATCTACCCGTTATCCGCCACAAACCCATGATTGCTCTAAAATGCCACCTCTTCGCGGATCAGCCATCAGATAGGATGGACTTTTCAGGTGGTAAAATTCAGTCCCTGTCAAATCTTCCTCACGACTATGGACGTTCACTTCGCCCGAGCATCAAGGCTAAAGACCCATTCTACAACCTGAACGAAGTCTTCAACTTTGCAGCGAGCTCACAGGTTCAATTCCTCAACCTCATCGACGCCAAACTTGACAGCTATGTATCACGACCCGCCAATCAAGAATATGAGAGTTTGCCTGATCTCAAGTACACGAAGGAGATGCTATACCGCCATCTACAAAAGACAAAGCAGGTGCTCGAGAGTATCAAGAACGCCCAACTATCAACATGGCCGAAAGATGATTCCGACAGCAACAAAGCTTACATTGCCGCGCAGAGCGTGGAACAAGATTTTCAATACATACTAGATCGCACGATAAGCCTGCACGCGCGCACCACCGAGGCCATCACGGTGTTAATGTCCAGCATGTCCATATCAGAGTCTCAAAGGGCTATCGGACAAGCACAACGTGTTGGCAAATTGACGTTCCTAGCCTTCATCTTCGTCCCCCTATCCTTCACCACCAGCTTCTTCGGGATGAACGTGACGCAGATAGAGGATACAAACCTGGGGATCTGGTGGTGGTTCGTCATGTCAGCACCTATAGTAGGCCTCGTGTTCACCTTGTATTTTGTCGATGTATCAGTTCTATGGGACGGGACTTGGGAGTACTTTCGGGCTAGATGGGGATTATCATAAGATGGTACGCATAGATACGGAGGCATATTAGAGTCTCATTAGCCAGGGTGTCCCGGGACGGTAGATAGCCGAGTCTCCATTGTCCTCTCTGTTATTAACATGATAGGCCAAGTTGCATAATAGACGGGGAAATTCCCCGATGCAAAACGGCTTCGCCCCGTCCCGTGGATTCCGCGCGTGTCGGCAGTCGCAAATTACGACGTTTCACATGCACACATATAAAAGGTCCGTTTTTTGTCTTTCTACGAGAGGTCATATCCCGGGCATGGACCACAACTGCCGACTCCACAGCGGGTAAAATTGGCTCTCTTGAGGAATGATTTACATGGACAGATCCACAGGAGAAGCATAGAATGATGATATGCCAAATAGTCGTTCAGGTATTCGTTGAGCTTGGGCATCGACCCGCTCTCTCTCGGGGTTTAGGAACATCCCGATGGCATTGAGGACGTCCCGAGCACATAATGAATCAAGTATAAATAGTTGAAAGCGAGAATCAGATCTATAGAACAGCATTCGAAAAACCACCATCCATTTCAGAGGCCTTTAAGATGCATTCTATGCTGTGGGCTGAGATTTCGCCCAGGCTTGACGCCATTGGGAAGCCCCTTTCACTTATCGTCACAATCGCAGCTATTCTCTTTGTTTATCATGCTTTCCAACCATCTCGATCCAATGTTCCAATCCTAAATGGTAGGAAGGGGCTGGAACTCACAAATCAGAGACCAAAGAAAGAATATGTCTCCCAGGCAGCCAAGCTGGTGGGCGATTGGTTCAAGTCAAACCCAAACAAGCCAGTACGACTCATTGCAGACGTTGAGGAGATTACTGTCCTTCCGCCAAGCTTGGCCCAGGAGATTCGAAGCGATAAGCGTTTGAGCTTTAGTCAGTGGACCTTCAAGGTATGTCAGGTTGCCACACTACTTCAGCTTGAGAGTTGACATAGTATAAGTCATTCCATGGTCACTTGCCAGGGTTCGATGGCTTTGCCGCCGGCACAGGAGGAACAAATCTTGTGCAGACAGTTGTTACCAAAGACCTCACCAAGTTTCTCAGTACGTCCCCCTTGCAATCTGGGGCCTTCGTCGCTAACTAAGAGTCCGTAGGCAAAGTTACCGAGCCTTTGGCTGAGGAGACTACCCTGTCATTGCAAGAACTTTTCACAGACGAGACTGGTAAGTCTTCCCCAGGCTTCACACAACCCATGCTAAACTCGCATAGAATGGCACGATATTCCCATGAGAGACAAGATCCTACGATTGGTCGCCCGTATCTCTTCACGCGTCTTCCTCGGCCCAGAGCTCTGTCGCAATGAGAACTGGCTTCGAATCACTCGCGATTATACAGTTACGGGATTCTTCGCTGGCGAGGATCTCCGTATGTGGCCAGAGTTTGTTCGTCCCTTGGTACACTGGTTCCTACCTGGTTGCCGCAAGCTCAGGGCAGACGTGAAAGAAGCCCGTTCAATGATCAACTCTGTCGTTGAGGAGCGAAAGAGACGAAACGAAGAGCTTGTCGCTGCTGGAAAGGATGTTCCCGATTACAATGATGCAATCGCCTGGTTTGACAAGGCGGCCAAGGGTGCATCATATGACCGAGCAGCCATGCAACTCAGTCTCTCTCTTGCCGCCATTCATACTACTACCGATCTCCTGACTCAAGTCCTTACCCGTATTTCACAAAATCTTGAAATTCTCAAGCCGCTGCGAGAGGAAATGATCTCGATTCTTCGAGAGGAGGGCTGGAGCAAGACATCCTTGTACAAGATGAAGTTGCTTGACAGTGTCATCAAGGAGAGCCAACGCATGAAACCTACAGAGATTGGTAAGTTCGGCATCTCTTTAATGAAGGCATATCGCTGACCATGTTTGAACCAGTCTCCATGATGCGCCTTGCCCTCGATGATGTCAAGCTATCGGACGGCACTGTCATTCCCAAGAACACTGGTGTGGCAGTATCATCCCATAGAATGTGG
Source organism: Fusarium drepaniforme (assembly GCA_012978555.1). Lineage (NCBI taxonomy): Eukaryota > Fungi > Ascomycota > Sordariomycetes > Hypocreales > Nectriaceae > Fusarium > Fusarium drepaniforme. Next base: position 7,225 of record JAALXN010000250.1, read on the forward strand.
GATCCCAGCCTTCATCCCAACCCAGACCAATGGGACGGTACCCGATTCTACAAGATGCGCGACGATCCCACGAAACAGAACTCTTCCCAACTTGTCTCCACAAGCCCAGACTACCTCGCTTTCGGTCACGGCCAGAATGCTTGCCCAGGCCGATTCTTTGCGTCCAACGAGGTCAAGATCGCCTTGATCCAGATCATTCTCAAGTATGACTTTGAATTGAAGGAGGGGGCATCACCCCAGATCTATAAGCATGGATTTACCTTGAGTGGTGATCCATTCTTGCAGTTGAGAATTAGACGGCGTACAGAGGAAGTGCCACTTTAGGTAGCACACAGAATGTAGAGCATATGTCTATTCCTTTTATATCTCTCACTGGAATTATTGACTGCCTCGTGGAATAAGAGCAACAGTGTGGTCACCTGTCCACAATGCTCTCACCTGTCATCATCTTCCCCCAGCCTCTCACTCTTCACCTGCTCTGACCATTTCTCACGTCTTTCCGTCGCACAATGACGCCCACGGGGCTCAAAACTATGCCTAGCTAGTTAAAAGGTAGCCAGGCAAACATGCTAGCAGACCAGGACGGGTATGACGATGTGACAACATATGACGATACTTGAGTCTCTCTCAGCCGATAACATCTCGGTATGATGACTCCAAAGTTCCCTTAATAAAAGCAATAACATTCCCAAGCTTGCGATGCATAGTAAAACACTGCATAGATCTTTATTACACATACCTGAGCCGGCTCCCCTTAGATTCCACAAGTCTGGCTGCAGAAGTGTCAAAGCCAAAAACTTATAGAATCCCACCGCCAGGCAGGGTATCTTCTCACCGCGAACCAGGTCAACGATAGAGTAGAGGAGTGGCACTCTCAAACCATATCTAGGCCCCTTTCAATCCTCATCGCTTTGCTCTGGTGGGGAAACTACTGTTTCTTATCGGCCTGCTGCTCGAGTGTCTCCTAAGCATCGATGAAGGTTGCGGTTGTGTGGCCCGCATCGCTCACACAATGGCAAAGTAAAAGAATGAGTTACAGCCAGTTTGTCGGCCAAAGGGAGACTTCCTGTGGTGACTGAGCATACTTGACGATTATTATTAGAGATAAGCCTAAAAGCATGAAATACTGGCTAAATACTCTTCTACATACTGACCAGGCTCTTCCTAAATTATAGAAGAACGCTATCTCACAGGCTTCCAATCATCACGTTTTATGCACCTAAAAGAAAATCGCGAATCCCAAACTCCGCAACATGCTTTCCCGTCATCACTCGCCTAGACCTTTTGCTTCCTCTTGGGTGGCTCGTCCTCATCAAAACGCGCGAAGAGGAACTCTCTCTCTCTCTACGGGCTAAGATGCCCTATTCTAATTGTTAGTTATGTTTCGTGAAGGGAATTATTGAAAACTTACTCCGTACTTCTTACAGCCTATATCCTTTCCCTTGCCACGTCCAAGGTGAACAGTTAGGAACTTTCATTCCCCCAATGGCTTGTTGCAAAAGCGGCAAGTGTTCCGCTTGTACAGGGCGGCCGGGATGCGAAGGGTCTCGTAATCATCCAGCAAGAAAGAGAAGGCTTGGTAATCCTCGTCCTCTCTTTCTGGTTGGAGGACGGCCTCCTCCTCAGTGGCCTCCTCCTCGAGAGTCTCCTAGATATCATCGAGGGTGGCGGTGGTAAGATCTATATTACAACACTCAGTACTTCCCTCATCTACGACACAAGTTATCGAGAGAATCTCACTCACCAAGAATAGAGGAAGGGCCAGGCGAATCATTGACCGCGGTTTCCTTGAAAAACCGCCAGGAGGGCACCTCCTCCACTTCGCTGCCAGGCATGACAAAAATCGACGCTTACTCTTGGTTACCATCACCATTGGTGACGCTGGTACCGGGGAGCTGGTTTGGGGTCGACATGGCGGATAGAGAGATTGAGGATGTTTTGTTGATGGTCAGGATGATTCACTTGCAAAGGGAGATGAAAGAGCAAGAACGGCGTTTGCTGTAGCGAAAAGTTGAGATGTAGCGCGCAGTGGCTTAGGTCATTGGTGCGGCTCGCATGGCCGGCGAAGGGTAGGCAGGGGGTCGAAGGATGGCTCGATCGGGAGCTTGGGTCTGACTTTGTCGCCCGGAGAGAGGCAGCTCGCTGACCGTCAGGGTTCCCTTTGCCTCTCGTTGCCGCTAGAAGGAATCGAAGTCAAGGTAAACATCGGGAAAACGGAGCGATAACGATCGCAGAAGGCAGTTAGTCCAACACGAATAAAGAGAGAAAGACGCTACTCAGGCAGAGTACGAGAGACAGGAGGATACTGTGGGAGAGGCGTTCAAGTCCACGGCAAAAGTTACGTCCACCGGCCAAGAACGACCCCCACCCAACGTGGCGCATGGTTCTTGAACGCCACTCCGTACTGTGGCACAGTGGTGGCGCGCCGGCGCTCCCAAGACCAGAATGTGGCGCATTATCGATAACGGTGAGTCAGCAGTCTTCCCCTTCAACTTTGACATGCTCCCAGAAGTCTTCGATCAAGTTATCCAAGGAGACCAAGCAGAAACGAAAAATCCTTCCGTAGTATTGATGTGTTTATATCTTGACATGGAAGCGAGTTCGGGATTATGGTCCTTGTGCAAACCGTTGGCGCTAACAGCTATCTTGACTTTCAGCACCCTGCAAGTCGGGAATGCCCGCAACAATGAGCCACACAAAGTAGCAGGGCAATCAGGTTCGCAAATACCTACACAGGGGGGCCTGACGAAGTGGCCATACGCTGTCAACAAGTAGAGGTAAGCTTCTGCATTGATTCGAAAGCCTAAAGGTCACTGTATCGTGTCCTGTATCAACATTTAGCAAGCCGTGGATGGCAGTTTGGATGTTGTAGGGTAGGTAAGGGTCGGTTCATGAAGCCATTGATACCACCTTGCCCAGTGACACAATCAACACCATGCTGAGTTTGGCAAGTCATCTCAAAACAGGGACGCGACTTGGGCTAGCGCGAGATCTATCTAGATGATGGCAGCTCGGGCGCAACGTGTGATGCCTCGGTTCGGACCATCATCCCAATTCCATACGTCTCGGCCGTGAGTTTACGCGGGGTGTTTAGTTGAAATGAAGGCCTAGACAGGGAAATGCTCTTGTGACTTTGATGTTCCAAGACATTGGCCTGTTGTCGCCAAGGTGCTGGCCGAAGACAAGCACTCTGGGCGATGACGCGGCGCAGCACGATCCCTCTAATTTGCGACTTTTCCCTCATTTGGACGGCGATCACCCGCTCTGCCAAGGATGCTTTCAACGACATGAAGATTCGTTTCGGCAGTTGATGTATCCAAATTCTCGATGTTAACGCACTCTTCTTCCAGCTGAGTCTTGAGATTGAAGTGCATCAGAGTCGGCGACACCGATCAAACTCTTTACCTTGCGCACCAATGACGACACACAAATAGACCCACAAAACACATTCTAATTGGTATTTCACCTGACTTCACCTAGCCACCTTTAATCTCACCGTCCCTGATCAAATCACCATCTTTCAGAATCTTCTTACCCGCCCCACGCCATCATATCGAAACTTCTGTCAAAGAACTTTTTAGAAGAACTTTATCGACTGTGGCGAGACCCTCACTTTCCATCATTCTGCCAAGTCTAAAACCTGGCATCATTTCGGTCCACGACCGAACCACAAAATGTTCGACCCTCAGTCCATCTCAAAATGACGTTGTGCCTTACCCCATGTGTTTTATTGACCCTCATGGCCCGCCGAACCGCCTGCTACCGTTACAGTCCTATGCTTAATGGAAACAAAACCATGCCACACCGCATTCGTGTATTCGTCCGAGGCACTTTACCCCCATTGCGGAGAAGATCCCCTCCTCCCCCATTCAACGCGTTGGGGGTTTGTTGGTCCAAGGTTTAAGCGCTCCCCGCGGTTTCATTGCATTGCATGGGCAAAAGTTCTCTGTCAGCCAACTTTTTTCCCTTGCCTACCTGGGGTCAGAAATCTGCGGAGTTTTCCCCCACGAGTGAGATTACCTGCTGCTGTGATCGCCCGACCGTGCGCCTTGAGATCAAGCCATATTCTTCACGTTGTGAACCTTGCACATTGTTGGTTCAGATTTTGCTGCAATACCACCAGACTGAGGCCCTGTTATCAGGACACACAGACAAGGTCTGCGCTGTCAGTCTTGACCAACATGATCCGTTTATTAAGCTTGCGTTGAGCCAATGACGCCTTTGCCGTCTGCGAACAGAGTGTAACCATGCAGGGTGATGGGGGAGGACCCTCATGTTTCACCCCGTCCTCCACAGGCGAGACTTCAGCTTCTGTCGTCGATAACAATAATGTCGCGCCTTTGCCGCTTGCTTTCACCCAAAAACTCTTACTCGGACCCTTTTTACCTGACGTCATGCCCTCAGTAACACCGAGCGAAGCCGTCTAGTCGTCTCCTCTGCGGGGCCGACCATGTGGATCGGGTCCGGGCTTGGCAGATCCCGGAGGGCCACAATCAATAACATGGCTCGGGTGCCGGCACGGAATGACGACACGGGGGGAGACCTTGTAAGGCCAGTCCCACAGTCCGACTGGGGGAGCCGCACGACTCAGACCTGTGTGTTTTTCGCTTCGGCTCAAGGGTTGCTCTGCTTGCGGAGCTCCATATCTCGTCACATCCTTTTCACGTGTGTGTGTAATAACATCTCCGTCGTGCGAGGATGATCATCCTGAGACGTGGATACAGATTATTTCATGTGGACCGGTCGTGGAGTTCAGGGTTCAGAGTTTTTTCCTCTTTCTCGTTCAGAGATTTTTCGGGTCCATGCCATGGATGTCCATGTAGCAGATATAAAGTGACAGGTGCCTCGGTCGGTTGATCTGCAAACCATAACAGTAACACACATACGTCTGTTTTTTATTGCTCCTGGGTGAGCCTTGTTGATTTTGTTACAAGCAGCTGGTTTTGCTTTCGCTCATTTGGCATCGTTCAATATGGCGCCTCCAACATTTGCTGGCCTTTCTGGCAACAAGTTGTCGCTGGCCATCTCGACTGTGGCCACGACCGGTTTCCTGCTCTTCGGAGTAAGTATTTAGTTTCCCTATCCTAATTCCTATCATAATCCTCGGCGTAATTCTTCCCGAGTCTCTGAGAATGATGGTCGGGGTCTTATCCGGGCGTGACAATCTTGGTGGTTTGACATCACCACATCCCTCACCACGAACCCCAATCACTCCAAGATCACCAAACTTGCTTCAGGATCGTAAAACTAACATAATCGAGTTTGATCAAGGTGTTATGAGTGGAATTATTGATGCAGACCCTTTTCACGATTATTTCCCCGAAACAAAGAACCAGACCATCCAGGGATTGGTCACAGCCATCTACGAGATCGGCTGCTTGATGGGAGCCATGTTCATCCTCTGGATCGGTGATCTCCTCGGTCGACGACGCGCCATGATCATGGGGGGTGTCATCATGATCATCGGTGTCATCATTCAAGTCTCTGCCGTCAAGGGTTACGCCCAGCTCGCTCAGTTCATCGTCGGTCGTGTCGTCACTGGAGTCGGCAACGGTATCAACACTTCGACTATTCCTACCTATCAGGCTGAGTGCAGTAAGACTAGTAACCGTGGTCTTCTCATTTGCATTGAGGGTGGTGTTATTGCTTTCGGTACCCTCATCGCTTACTGGGTTGACTATGGTGCTTCTTACGGACCTCAGGATCTTACTTGGCGTTTCCCCATTGCCTTCCAGTGCATCTTTGGCTTCGTTCTCTGCATTGCCATGATCTGGCTCCCCGAGAGTCCTCGATGGCTTCTTACTCATGAGAGGTATGAGGATGCTGAGCGTGTCATTGCCGCTATTCGTGGCTACGAGATCGACAGCGACGACACCCGCCGGGAGCGAGACTCTGTCCTTGACTCTATTCGCGCATCCGGCTTCGTTGGCCAAAAGACCACTCCCATCAAGGCCCTATTCACTGGTGGAAAGACTCAGCACTTCCGACGTATGCTTCTTGGCTCTGGTTCCCAGTTCATGCAGCAGGTTGGTGGTTGCAACGCCGTCATCTACTACTTCCCCATTCTCTGCACCAAGATCTTCGGCGACAAGAACCTCGCTATGCTTCTCGGTGGTGTCAACATGATCGTCTACAGCATCTTCGCTACCTCATCTTGGTTCATCATTGAGCGCGTCGGTCGCCGAAAGCTTCTCCTTTACGGAACTGCTGGTCAGATGTTTTCCATGATTCTCACCTTTGCCTGCCTTATCCCTGGTGGCAAGCACCCTGAGGATACCGCTTCTTCCAAGGGAGCTCTTGTTGGTCTCTTTACCTACATTGCCTCTTTCGGTGCTACCTGGTTGCCTCTCCCCTGGCTCTACCCCGCTGAGGTCAACCCTCTTAAGACTCGAGGCAAGGCCAACGCTGTCTCCACTTGCACTAACTGGCTGTTCAACTTCCTCATTGTGTAAGTCTAGTTACCCGCAAAAGAAGGTGACATTCACTAACATTATCCAGCATGGTCGTTCCCGACATGATCAAGAGCCTCAGCTGGGGTACTTACCTCTTCTTTGGTGTTGCCAACGCCTGCTTCTTCCCCATCCTCTACTTCTTCTACCCAGAGGTGAGTTACAACCACCCATCTGCAAGAACCCCATCTAACATATTCAGACCGCAAACCGTTCTCTCGAGGAAATCGACATCATCTTCGCCAAGGGTTACGTCGAGAAGATCTCCTACGTCAAGGCCGCCAAGGAACTCCCTTTCCTCACCCAGGCCGAAGTCGAGCAGGAGGCCATCCGCCTTGGACTTGTCCAGTCTGCCAGCCGGGGCGCCATGCCCGAGAAGCCCGATGGGGAGGATGTCCGCAACGACTCTGGCTTCAACTCTGACAACTCTGACAAGTCGTAAAACTGTGGGACTACACCACAAGATCACAAGAATCACAAGAACTATAGGAAATCATACATGTCAATGTGTTGGAAGGATGAAACTGGATTGGAATTGTGTTTTGAAACATTTTGGATACCCATAGACAGACCTGGCTGTTAGAATAGACCAGCTATACTGTCTGTGCTCATAGAGCATTGACAAAATTATAGATCTCGCGTTGAGAATCATCTTGTCTCGTATGTGGGAACCCTCCCATGGGTCGATTTACTTGTCTCTTTGCACCGTGTTGCGTCTTTCACCCTTGCGCGCTCGTACCGCGGCATTTAATAATTCCCAAACAGTTCTTATCACCCACCTATGAAATGCACACCTTGAGTGGCCATCGTTACATAAAACGTGGGTCCTAATATCTACCATGACACGGGGTTCCTGTCGATCATCCTTGTTTTGTTAGGCAACCGTATATTTAAACTGGAGAACCAACACTTGCGGAGCCGCTCTTCCGATATGACTTCTAGTTTATGAACTGTGTGGACCCAGCACACACATGTTCGTCTGGTTGACATATTATAGGCCAAGAGTTTATCTCAGTTATCCATCTTTTCACAACCAACATGTCAGCAAGTCCACTGTTTAGTGGGTTGTCAGTTTAGTTGGCTTGAGATATAGTTTTTAATGGAGTTCCTTGAGTCATGTGTTCTCCAGTCTCCTGCCTCTCATAGTAATGGTAACCGCACTCTGCTGATCTATCTCCGACTCCGCTATCGATAACTCTGGGATTCGTTATTTCACTCCACCAACTCAGTTCAATTGTGGGTGGGAACCTGACGTCATGTTTTCATTTCTCATACCTGGTGTTTCGCTTTTCGAAGAAAGAGGACCTTCACCGCAATGTTTCACTTAACCTACCTAATGCGAAAGTCTGATGTAGATATGTCTCATATATTCCCAAGTTTCGACAATAAGAGGATATGACTAGGCTCTGCGCTTGGACAAGCTGAGTTTGTCTTCTGTGAGATCTGTAGTAAGACTAGTTACGCTGATTATACACCGCTTGGGAAATGGTAACTTCACTGTAGTTTGCCCTTTACCTCTGCTCGAGGTTGGTGGTTCAACGCCCTTAGGTAAGCGGGTGTGCAAATAACCTCGTCTACGTCACTTCGTATCAACAACAGAGGTTCCATTAAGGTTAACTCACAACGGGACCACATTCTTAACCCTAAATCTTTAACGGCGGACCCTCAACAAAATGTCCACAAATCCCCGCAATGGGCTTTACTTTCCCATGGGGTAATGACAGGAACGAGGTTAGAGAGAGACATGTGGTAGAAGAGAAGGAGGCTATCTCGAAAGTAAGCATAACTGGACCCAGCGAATGACTCCTGTAACATCCTCTGCAGAATGGTATGCTTGAGTCTAGCTTTGGGACTTCCCAAATGCTCCTGGGGAACCTTGCTGGACTGTATTTGAAGGCGGCCTGAGTAGGTCATGTGGATATTGCTGGACCTGGGGATTCGGTGATTCGGCGATGACACATGTATGGCGAAACCTCTTGAACTGGCCTGGGTTTTCTGCTACGTGGATAATTGAAAACCTAAATACGGGAATTTACGAGTGACGACTCAGTTGGTCTAGAAGCGTTCGTGTCGCGTCGTGTCGCGAAATACCGAGCACCTTGCCTTTGCCCATCAGCGAGCCATGTAGATATGTTATGCACTTAACTATGGTGCTTCTAGTGGGGTAGAAATTGGTACTTGATGGCCTGAGGGTGCTTTATAGTTGGCATGGATTGCCTGTTCCTCATGCGACATGGTGAAATACGTCGGCCCTTGACGCAGACACACCGAATAATCGATGACTTGGCGTAGTCCATATGCGCCCGGTCTGGCACTTTCACATCAGGCATTAAGTGGCTTGAGTATAACAGAAGACAGATTGGAATGAGAGCCCAAGAGGAGCATGCAATGATCCATCTCTGGCCTTGGCTGCGGGCACATTGATGGCAGAATCTAGAGAGCAACTCTACCAGAGCACAGATTGCCAAATTCACCAAGAAAAGATTTAAATGATCTGTAGCTGATGCCATCCATCAAAGTCTTGCACACGTCCTTGACCAATCCCCATCCCATCTCTGCTGCTCAACACCTTACTCGACCCAACAACCCCCAATCATCTCCACGAACTCTCTACATCCACCCTCGTCTTCCAGATCTAAAGGACGTGTAGGGTTATCCACGAAGTGAGACCAAATAACGAACTGGACTGCATTACCATCATTACTGGTAAATAAAGTACCACCCCGGTGCATTCCCATGATCTTGCAGGACCACCCCTTACCAACCATGATACCATAGACCTCCTGCGTATCGTCTTCTCCCCGAACATGGCGAATAAGCTCATCACAGAGATCTATGCAGCTTAGTTTGGCCACCCACATATTGCCGAACCCCTCGATTCTCGCGCAGAAGTTTGTTTGACAAGTTGAGTTGAAGCTGATGTCCAAGACTGAAAGGCGGCGTTGGGGAGAGGAGGGAGCGGGTTTGCAGAGGACCGTGGCTCTCTCAACGATCGTCAGAGTAGCGGTGCTCGGTGAGTAGTATTGTCCGGTTTCACTCCATTGCTTGTTACTTTCGCTGACGTTGTCGATGTTTTCGTTGATGGGAGTGGTCGCATCGGCTTGTCCCACGGAGAAGGAGTTCGTGGAAGGGGCAGAGTTCGTAGAAAAGGTTGGTTGTGACTGGAAAGACTCCTCCCAGACTCTCGCGAGTTTTCTTTCGTGCTCATCTGGCTCTTCGTCATCAATCAAAAGTCGCCTCTTGGGGCGAGCGCGGTGGCGTGTGCCGTTTCCTTGAGAGACATCTGAAGCCATACCTGGGATCGGCGGTTAGATCAAGGTGGATTTGAAGCAGAGGGCGAATCTTACTATGAGAATGACTGTGATTGATTACCGGTGATGTGAGATTGTGAGAGTGAAGAGAGGAGATGGTGCTTGCTTTTGCGTGAGTTGGTAAACAAAGGCGTTTTCGCGCTGCCGGTTGTTGACACTGGCAAGCCGGCATGACACTGTAAGCCTGAGCCGTTAGCCAATGGGCTCTTGAGCAACTGAGATGCAGCAAATTCAACCTGATACTTAACGCTCGCGCAAAAATCCCCCAAAAGTGTTCGCATTTCATTGCAAGTGGTCGCGAGTGTGAAGCCGACCGTTGAAGGGCCGTGAACTCCGTGATGGTGTAAATCCCAAATGAAACCATCAAGGAATAATCGGAAGTGGTATACCTAGTACTGGTTTCTTTGTCTTCGGGGGTCTCGATCGGAGAGAATCGTCAAGGCGATCTTGGATATCAACGCAGGACTTTCTTCGTGGAAGATGGTTATCTGGCGACTAAAGAAGCCTGATCACGTCAGTGCAGCTTTCCAAACTCGAGAAATGGAGAAACGCTCTCCCGATATCATCGGAGTCCCTGGAGAGAGTTCCCTCATCGACCAATGGTATTCGATGCATGATGTTGAGTATGGTCATTGTTGCTATCTACGTTTCTCCTCAGAGCGCAAGAGAGTGTTGGCTATATATGGGAGCAAGGAAAAGAAAAAGCGATGCTTAATCACTGACTGCATTTGAACCCAACGCCCTTGACTACCAAAGGCTATGTTAATTCATCATCATGGAACTTGCCGAAAGTCCATCTCTTCTCCTCGTTTGATGGAGATACTTGAACAGGCGGCAACCGAAGCCTTCGCATCTCTATACCCTTGTCGAACAGTTGATAAGAGGTAGCCATGTAATCTTGTGCGTCGCATCCTCCGTGTATTTCCACCAAAGCTGTCGTTCTTGATCTTCATCCTGTGTCGAAAAAGGGCATGTTCCGGCGAAGTAATCGAAACTAGAGGATTCCTCCGAATTACGCCGTGAGCCGAGATACCGAGCGTTACAGGCCCCCCGGTCGCAACAATGCAGGCAGAGTCACAAGCGATTGGTGATGCTCACATCGACATCGACTGGCGCGCCGGAAGGAGGCAATGTTGCGGGAATAAAGACGCTATAGTTGGGTTGTTATTATGCAGCCCTTAACTACTTTGACGACCTTATCATAACCACATCTCAACACATGAAGTTCAGAGCACAGAGTGACGAGGCAGGCCTCTCGTTCGGTTCTCGCGGGAATGTAGCCCGAGTTCACTGATTCGGGAACGTGCATATCCGGGTGAGAAATTTTTGTTCTATAGTAGGTACCATATGCTATCTCTATACACCTCTCTGTACTAAACAACGAGAATACATGTATTTGCATGCCTGGGAACAAGATGTTTGGCGTTGTATGCCCTTCCGTAGTCTGAAGTTTAGGGAATAAACAGGGACTTAGGCCCCTGAATGAGAATTCGATGTTCACGCGGGGCCTCAATGCCTCGGCTAGTAACCCAGTGCTGAAGGCATTTCCGAACTCCCTTGACGGACAAGTGACTTACCCGTCGGAAAACGGAAGACAACCGGAACAAACCGAAAGCAAGGACCAATCATCAGAAACATGCATGAACGGACGACCAGGTTACCTATCTGATCGGACCTGGTGACCGAGCTGTGGGTTTTCTATGGAGTCAAGTCTCACACATGCCAAGACCATTCATGACAAGGAAGATGGGCTTCTACAAGCTTGCGGCGAGTCAGCAATTGTCTCCATAAATATCCCACCGGGAAAAAACTCTGGTCTTGGCATCCCGTTGAGATAGATGGGAATATCAAGGCCGCTGAGATGCCCCATTTCTTGATGCACAGTCGGCCGCTCAGCTGGCAGGATGGGGGTTCGAGGTATCAAAAACGCCAAGTTGAGCGCTGATTGCTCTCAAAGGTCTGACTTCTTTGGGATAATAAGTTGGATAAATGCTTGAGAGAGATTCTATAATAAGTAAGGGTTTATATCTGTTTTATTTATTATTTAAATACCTTTGCATCTTTATAGCTTAATCTTGAGAAAGATATGCTAATCTGTTTATAGCCACTTCAATGAGAGGACTAGGCTGGTCCTGACCATACCCATGGGTGGGCAGCCTTGTAATACTTCTCCCAACTGACAGCGTCTTACTTTTGCCTCAGCCAACGTACATACCTAGAATGGCAATCCCTCACTCGGCCATAATTGCTTAATGAGGAATACGAATTATTAATGCTAATACACAGGGCCTTTTGTCGTGCTCGTTGGAAGGATTCAAACCAACAGCCTCGCTCCACGCCGGACCCAGACGGGTGATAACGATATCTCCACTTTGATGACCTATCACCTGTTAAACGAGCCAGAGAATATGACGAGAGAGGGAACGCTTCTTGGCTCAACAAGATGATCCACTCTGGCTCGATGGCTGATGCTCATGATAGACCTATTTGAAAGCTATTCTCTGCCAAGAGGATGACAGAGTTGTTATCTGTTGCTAATGAGGAGTTCATCTCATGTAGGAAAACTTTTGATGCTGGCAGTATGGCGACAGTGATTCTTATAGACTTTAAGGAACACGAACTTACCAACAAGGATACCCTAGGCACGTAGCATCCAACACGATCCTCTTGAACTCAAAAGAATTGTTACACTTCGTTCGTTCGGCCACCGAGATTAAAAGCCGCACACGAGGCCCAGCTTATCAATCTACGATCCACAACGCAGGGTCCCGTCAGCAACTAAGAGCGGACTATGTGTACTTAAAGATTAAGCATCATTTTTAAGCGATTCTTGGCATCCAGCTCGGTACGAACCGCTCCAATCGAGCCCTGCCTTACGAGCCGCTGACCTGTGCCTCAAAGAGCCTCCCTCACGAGGCGATGATCCCCCACGCAAGCCCACGCCTTACAGGGTCAGTTACTTTTTCGATAGCACCCAACGGGACGGAGTCGGCTCCGATTGTGATGCAGTAGTGTCTCTGGGCGAAACACGGACTCCGAGGAGGCTCTTGTGTGATGAGGCTCGGGGTATGAATCACCCGAGGCATTGATAAAACCAAGAGGTTTAGACGAGAGTGAATCACGTCGACGAGCAGTTCATTCTTCACCATCTTTACAAACTTTACAATGGCGACAGAAAGGTCAGAGCCTCACCAAAAGGCTCCCTACGATGAGAAGGACGCCACGGTTCAAGTCTCTGGGACTCCCAGCGATCAAGACAGCAATTCACCGGCGGAAGACGAGCCAGTCGAAAAGCCAATCCCATGGACGTACAAATGGATTGCCCTAGCTTGTGTCATCGCCTTCCCCATTGGCCAAAACTGGACGAATGCAAGTCTAGGTCCGTTGAAGAACACTCTTCGTGAAGAACTCAATATCACGAACGCTCAGTTTGGAGTCATTGCCAGTGCCGACTCATTCGTCAACTCCATCTTTCCCATTTTGGGAGGAATGATTCTTGATTGGTGGGGCCCTAATCCCGTGACGATATGCTGTACGGTTATCATCTTCATTGGGTCCGTGATTGCTGCTGCTGCTATTCACGTTACTGCTTGGCGGATGCTGGTTGCTGGTCACATTGTCATGGGCTTTGGTATTGCTGTTCTTGACCAGGCCCAACAGAAGGTACCTAAACCGTGAGTAGCTTCTACTTGTACACTAATGCTAACATTTCTCGTGACTTAGTTCATCTACCACTGGTTCGGTGCGGGTGGTCTTGCCTTTGCCTTCGGCCTCGAGAACGCCCTCTCCAGCACGGTCGACCTCGTCGCAGGCATGGTAGCCATCCCGATCCGAGACAAGACTGGTTGGTATGGCTGGACCTTTTGGGTCCCTGCCTTCTTCTGCTGCGCTAGTATGGTCATCAACATCTTTTACGTCATCTTCGAGAGGACATGGATCCCTAAGTCGTATCGTCTTACGTCGGCAAGGGCTAAGGCGGTTGCAAAGAGTCACGGTCTGAATGTCAAGAAGACATGGTCTTGGGACTCACTGTTCCACCTTCCTTGGCAGTACCTTATGCTTCCTGGAACTCAGATCCTACAGAGTGGTGGAGCCAACGGATTTGGTGTTTCGGCTGCCGACATGATTCGCATGAAGGGATACAAGGAAGAGACAGCAGGTTTCATGACCACAGGCCAAAAGGTTATTCGGATTGTTGGTGCTCCCATCATTGGATGGCTCATCGACAGATATGGACACCGCTTTCACTTGGTTGCACTGGCTCCTCTGGTTTACATCCTTGCCAACTCGACGATTGGATTCACCAACGCCCATCCGCTCGTGGCTTTGGTGTTTCAGTCCATTGCTGGACTGATTAACGGAATGCCTCTCAACGTCAGCATCCCTCTGCTTGTTGCTGATCAAGACAAACTTGGTACTGCCTTTGGAGTGTGGCGAGCCTTCAACAACTCGGGCGCCACTATTGTGAGTACTCATAGCCTCATCGCCAGCCTCTCACTAACGTTCTATAGATGGAAGTTGTGTACGGCGTTGTGCAAGACGGCACCGAGAAGATGGGCTATGGTCGGGTGTTAATCGTGTCATCTTGCATCAAGGCGGTGGGTTTCTTCATTGGTCTGTCTTATATCTTCGTCGACTACAAGAAGCTCGGCCGGGGAATCACCATGACCAGAAAGGAGCGAGAGAGGCGTGAGGGAGACATCACCGATCGGGACAGTGACCCACTGACCAAGAGAAGAGTGTTTAAGCCGTGGACCATCTACACTCTGTCAGCATTGGTTGCCATGATTGCGACGTCCTGGACTCTGTTCCTCAAGTATCTCAGCTAGTTTGGCTATAGATTTGGTAGATCTTGTTGGGTAACTCGTTGCCATGGCTAAGACGAAGGCGTCCGATAAGAAATACTGCCACTATTATAGACGAATCAAAGTTGCGATATAATGCTACTGGCTCTGAATTGAATGAGAACTTGTGAAAGGGTGATGAAGTCTGGAAATACGCCAGTGATCAGCGCTCTGTTAGGTCTGTGGCTGGACGAAAGACTCAACTATTCTCGACAGTAAATTAGAAACACTTGCGGTGTTTCACGGTATTGGGTTTTGGTGTGGTTATGAATCAGTAACTGCGTCTTTTGCTGTTGTAACTGGTGGTTTCTTGTCAACATTGCAGATAATAATATGTTAGCGATGCAATTATACATGATATAGCAAACAAAACCGTTGTTAACACAACATAGGTATCTATCTTAGCGTTGTCAGAGCGGGAACTGGCTCATCATGGAACGTCACTCACGAGCATGTTCTTCAACCCAGGTGATCCGATATATAGTGTAGGTTCTTGATTCAATGACGTCTCCGCCGTACACAATATCAAAGAACACGCTGATAAAACACATGACCCATGGTGCAGATATGTATATATATTGGGCATATCCTCTCAGTCCCTCGCCACTTTAACAACTTGACACAAACAAATTCAGCAAGCAACAGAATCAAACCACTACCTTACCTACACAGCCCCATCCCAACACTCCTTCAAAACACTCAAATGGTGAAACAAAAGGAGATCCGAGACGACCACAAGAAGTGGCGTTGCATGCAAATGTTCAGAACCGAGGTCAGATGCTACAGGTACAACGACATGGACATAAAGCAGTGTGCCAATTGCAAGGCTAAACGGGACGCTGGCGATGAAGCTATTAATGCCAATTTGGACAAGATTGGGAAGCTCGATAGGGTTGAGAAGGATGGAACGGAATGGTGGGACTATGATTAATGCTCTCAAGGGCACGCTTTTGTGATTTAGTCATTTGGAGGAGAGTTTCAGAGGATCAAATAAATTCTTGATGTAGCTATTTTCAACATCAACAGAACCTATTTGGTTTACAGTGTGACGACAAGACACGATCTTAGTCATCGGTTATCCCGAGTTCAACTATAATAAAGAACACATTTCCAACATATCATAGCATTATATCCCAATGCTAATATAGTGGCCCTTTTTTTTAGCCTTCTTGCTGCCTGCGGCAAAAGACTTATACCTATATGGTTATACCTTTTAAGGGGTATTTAATTGCTCTGACCTCCGTACGAGAAATAAGAGAAATTATTACTTCCTACCTGACCGAAAGACTGCATTCTCTAAACATCACGTCTTCCGACATAATCACTTGTTGGGGTCAGTCAACCTATCAGGAGATGTACGGTAGTTCAGGCAGCTTGGATGCAAAATCATTGGCGTACACATCAACTTTGAACACGATGGACGACAAGACACCTCTCTGTGCTAGGTTTAGTGTTGAGATTATCGTTAAGCAAGACTTAAACTTCATTTAGCTAACTATACTCTGGCCATTAGAGCATCCCACCTCATATCCGGCTGATCCTTATCTCGATACTCTCGCCCCTCACCATCCCACTCTGCCCAACTCGTTTCGTTGTTAACACCCTCAAACTCGGTCCATCGACCCAACCTAGCCTCGCAAGAGACATCGCGTTTCTCGAGACGTCTCATGAAACGGCCACCTGGAGTTTTCTTTGAAGGCCTTAGAGCAAAGTCCTTGCCAACGGCAAAACCGTAGAGGTATACACGTCTCAGAGACGGAAAAGCACCATCTTGGAAGAGTATCTCCTCGAGCATTTCCACAAGCGCTCTATTCCCGGTTCCAAGCTTGTTGTTCAACAAGAAACAAACTTCACCGTATATGTCTCTCTCAAGCTCTTCAGCCCCAGGTCTTTGTTCCAACACGAGTGTCTCCAGAGTCTTGCTTGAAGCCAACAATAAGCGTCTCCAGTCAGCAAGGGCTGCCGCCTCGGCCCGAGATGACCATCTGTAAACCTGGTCTGCAGTAGAGGGGTCGTTTTGACAGGGTTGACAGAGGTAGAGATGTGTTAGATTGGGTAGAGCCATCTCCATTTGGGTAAAGACACATCCAAGTGGTCGTGGGATCACCCACTCCCCATCTAAACTCCCATAGTCCACGTGATTTTCGTTCTCGCCTACTTTTTCTTCGGGTAAAGGCCAATGAGCGGAATGTTCTGCTTGGATATTTGAGACGGGTCGGTCAAGCAGTCCCAGCTCCAACCGCTCCAAAACCTTTGTAGATGAGAGTATCCACTTGGCAGCGGCGGGAGGGATGTATGCGAGTAGTTTGATGAAGCGGAGGCGTTCAAGAGGAGGGCCTCGTATTTCGATATCGAAGGGATAATATTGACCATGTAGCTCAAGAACCTCCAGGTTGGTGAAGGATGGTAGAAGGTGCCAAATGTGACGGTCGTTCCAACCCACGACGGCGCATAAGCTTTTCACTCGTGAGGCGACCTCGATGAATCGTTTCTCGTTTCGAGACTTTGTATCGTTGAGTTGTTGGAAAAACAGTGTTGAATGCCGGTTCTCATATCGGTCACTCAAACCCGGGCTGAGGTATAATCGTTTCGAGGGAGAGACAAGAGGAGAAGGACAGTCGAGCTCTGAAGACGACTCATGGTAGCCTGAATTGTGTAGTTCAATGTTTTTCCATAGGAATAGCGTAGTAATTTCGTGGACGCGCTTACAGGTTCGGGTAAGCTGTGCGAGATCGTGAGGGGAAAGGTGTGTGATGATCTCGATGATGACATCGACGGGGGATGTGTCGAGAAACATGGTTGAGAGCCAGGGTTTGAGATCTCAGTCTCAAAAGGAGGGGGGTTTTCTTGATGTGTTTCTAAAATGTTCCTTCACATGGTTTGTATCTTGTGACCTGGTTGTGGTACACCATACGAATCCTTCCTGTTGCCTAACCTGTGTTACCTAGGTACTGGCACAAGGGGGTTGAAAAGCCAGTTGTCATTTCAGGTTTCCTCTGTGTTGGTTTCTTTTCAATGGGACAGATTACCTCGGCTTACTATGACATTATGTAACCACGTGGTCATGGAAAACCTTAAGACACCAGGACGACTGCGTCTAAGAAAGAATACTCACTTTTTGGCGCAACTATAACCTAAATAAGAGATAAGAATAAGAGATAATATTGTAAAGCTTTAAGTATTTTATTATCTTTATTTCTAGTAATTTTCTTTTATTCTATTTATTATACCTAATTTAGGAATCCTTTTGCCTTAAAAACTAGGTAGGGATGGTTGATTTAATGTGTTGTGTTTTTCATCACTGCGTGCCAGCCAATAAACAAGAGTTAACTATTTGGACACGCTGTTCCTACCGAATGTGCTGAGTGCATACGGTAGCAGATTAAGAGCTTCACAATTAAGGTCTTTAAAAGGTATGATACACCGCCGGCGTTAATCGGTGATAATTAGGCTAATACGTAGGTAATTAATAGAGTGCTGATGTTAGAAGTGGCTGTGGCTGCACTGTCATCCTGCCAAGGAAGCTCGGCTGCATTAGCGCAATGTGACACCTATTTCAGTGACTTTCTTCTCTAGGATTTCCAGTTTTTGACGTCACATAATGGCCGTGGAAGAGGAGGAGGATTCTGTTTCGGGGAAGTGACAGCCGACGAGACGAGGGTGGGAGGGTAGTAGAATCGAGGCTGTCAAGTATTAAAAGCGCCATATTTCCTCACATTTAGTTCTTTCAGATATCCGAAATAGTGATTTACCATTACCTTTGGTTACTGCAATCCGCCATGTCTC
>JAALXN010000251.1:0-45930 GCA_012978555.1 Fusarium drepaniforme
TACCTATTCGGGAAGTAAGCGGGATCAGTCTAGCGGGGTTACTGGTCGCCTAGAAGCCGCCCAGCCAGACCAGCGCAGCGTGGCACCCGCCGAGGCTGTAGTGGGCTTGCTGGGATTACCGGTCACTAGAGCGTGAATAGTCTCGCTCTCGCCTACGGTGCAGGTGTTCCGCTACTGTTTATCCATGGGAACGAGATCAAACATCCGGCGTCAACAGCCCAGGAGAGTCGATCTTCACTGGTGAGTTGGTTCTAGACGGGGCGCTCTAGCAGGTTGTCGGTTGCCGCACCAAGTCGAGCCCGTCGCTGTGCTTGCTCCATAAGGGCATCGGCAAGTCTTGATCCAGGTTCCACTTCAGCTGGGCTGCTGTTCAGTGGAGTTTTCCTTCAAGGTTATCTCTCTTCTGCTCTGTGCGAGTTCATCCTTGCCCAGCAGCCCAGTCGACAGCCAATCTACTCCGTACTGTCCTGCCCTGTAGGCGGAAGGTCGGCAATCCCAGCGTGGTTGCTGGGGTTCTGTCCTCTGGCGCACAATGACAACAGATCCGGACGCTTCAATGTGCATCTCAATCTCCGGTCTACGGTCCCGACGTATTTCCCATCAGATTTCTTCTCTGACCCGTATCTTTGATTATCTTTTTTGTTCTAGGCTCCTTTTACCTTGCTTGCGTAGGGCTCTGTTTATTTTTAGAGAAGCCCTCTCTTCGGGGGTTTTTTCTGGCGGTTTGGTTTGCAGACTTGATGGAGATGCGGGAGATTAAACGGGGACGGCAGATAAGTGGACAGGATGCCTCCATCGAGAGACATCTACAGAACAAAGAGTTCCCGAAGCGCAAACTCACATGGCGATGGAGACCTTTTTTTCTCGGATCTCCCGGCTGGCCGTTCTTGATTCAGACAATGATCGTCGTCTCTGCATCTTCAATGAATCACATCTATCCGTTCATCGATCGTCGTCGATGTCCGAGAGTCTTTGACATCGTCAGCTAGTGTTTAGTGCCAACTCGTTTCCTTGATTTACAATGGAGACGTCAAAGAAGATGAGATCTCCCTCACGTTGACCTTGACGCCTCCAGTCGATGCTTCACGCCTCCAACGAGTTCTGTGACGTACGGGGGATCCCAGTGTTGAGGGTCTCTATGAGCCTTCCTTGTCATTGTTACATCCATTCGCCCTGTTGTCACCTCGTACCCGCATCTTGAGGATGTTTAAAGTTCATTCCTTTGACTGTTGGTCGTCCTGTAATCCTTACGAAGCATATTCATCTTGCTCATTGGTTCAACATCTCGTGTTTCTCAACGGCATTCCACTTCGGTACCTGCATCAAGCATGGTGGTCATGTCTTCAAACCCGACTCACCTTGGACATGGCCATTGGATAACCCTCTGCAAACCCGCATTCACCTCGTAAAGCGTAATTAAAGCGCAGTGTCTCGCCCTCTTTGACTCTGACCAATCCCAGACTCAGGCTTCTTCGGGTTCCTGCGTCGCCGGGCTGACACCGATTGACACGGGCTTGTGGGGGGGGAAGCACTGAGAACGCCTCAACAACGGGGGACACACGAAAAAAAGGGGACCGCAAATGATAATGCCCAATTGAAAATGGAGAGCGTCATCATAAGAGGGGGGTTTCTCGTCTGGTGTGTTGAATACGTGTGCACCTATGCCAAGATGGCTTAACGGCAGAAGGGGGGAAATTAACACAGGGGTGCAACATGAGGAAGTCAATCGCCACGAAAAAAAACGGCAGCTGATGGGGCCCGAGAAAATGGTCAAACGAACGTGGCTTACGCTACAAAGAAAAGGAAGCCCAACGCCAATTCGCCTTGCAATTTTGGAACAATCGCGCTGTGGCGTTCTTCTAAAGCCCTTGGGGCGTTGCTGGTCTTGCCCTCCCTCATCCACTTTGCAATTGGGCTGAGCCAAATCCTCCCCCACTGGCTGTGCAAGAGTCGGGTCATCCTCCAACGGCTCCAGCGCATTGCATCTGGGAGATGAACCACGGATGCTGCCTGTCCGCTCTTTTACGGGAGTATCTTTCTTCAGGGGTAAAAGGGGTTTATCGGGTTCTGACAGAGAAGCTAGCTATGGATTGAACTTTGTTGTTGCTGACAAGCTACCCGGGAGACAGACATCACGACTGTCAATTTTGCCCATCCACTCACTGTTTTGACAGTTGTCAATCAGCCAAGCAAAGTAAACTCCTCTTAATAGACATCGGATATGATCCTCCCGCTTCTCTATAATGCCGCATTCTACAGGGCACCCTCGTTGACAACCAACGTCTTTTTCCTCATATAGATAAAAAAAACAGATCCAACCAAACCTGCCCACTGTGGTCTGTCACGTTGTATCTCCCCCCGCCTAAACGTGTGAACGAACCTCCGATGCCTCCACAGCCCCTCGGAGTTTTGCCCAGGCAGTGTGCTATTAACCTCAGATCCTTCGTAAACAAGTCATCTAATTGGTCGTATACGGTCCTTCTTCTCCATTCTGTTGGTGTTTATCCCTGCCCCTGATCACTGCCTTTCTCAGTTCTTTGCCGAGAGGAATCGTAAAATGCTGACTCCAATGCCCTGGCTCGCCAGGCTCGTGCCGACTGTGCCTCGCACCTCAAACAAGCTAACAGAGTGAAAAAATGACAAGGGACCACCTGAAGGTAACATCCCGCTTGTCGTGTTGCTGTCAGGTCCCTCTCCCTCTCCCCTCAGCCTCCAAAAAAGCCCATTTACCACACAGCCACCCAACGCAGTGTTACCCTCGACTCCCATGATTCGTGCTCTCACCTTCTCCTCAACTGAAATTGATTCAACGAACCCCCAAGCCACTCCCACTTTTGGGTGACTCCTCTCCCGCTCCGAGACAAGACATTGATTAAGAACGGATCACTGCATCCAAGACATGGCAGCACATGGGGGACAATCCTTGCCTTGCCCCGCCATGGGGCCGCTGGCTCCTCTATTGACTCACTAACTCTGCAATTTATTTATTTTATCAATTCTTTTATTTTACGAGTCCACTTTTTTGTTTCTTGCTCTTCTCTGCCTTTCTGCCAGTGTCATCTCTTCCACCGTAGACGGTCTTGTTAGCGCATCTCGAACGTCGATAGTTCCATGCAGGCTTATCACTCCTCATCCGCGCCCGGCCCATGTTTGCCGCCCGTCTCTGGGCTTTCCCTCTCCTGGAGACTCGTATGTCTTTGATTACCCAACTGGACGAGAGACGCGTCCTTCGTCTACCCCATTTTACTCAACTCCAACGTCCGAGTGTTTGCAGGGCCATGATATCATCTAGTTGTAAACTATTGGGCTTCTACTGCCAATGCCTTGTAGCACCGACCACGCAGGCCCTGGCATCCTCTTGGAGTTCTTTGCATCGTGATCCTCTTTCCCCTTGCAAGATATATGCACTCAATAGCCCACAATCCATGGCTCAGAGGTCCTTGTCGCAATGGAAGACGGCCGCTCCTAGTCAACATCAGCCCATGATTGTCATGGCCGACCATCGAGCAAAGCAAGATCTGTGCCTGGACGGGTCCTTGCCACAACTGGAGCCGGACCTGGAGCTTTCTCGCCGGCGCGCTCTGCTCCCCTGTCACTTCTCTGTTGATCCCCTGGCCCATCGCCAGCTTCACCCCTGTTGCCTGCCTGCCCACTGACTTGCTCCCCGCCCGCTTAATCATCTCCCTCCTCACGGTCAGGTCCTCTGCCGGGCAGTGGGACAACTGGGCAAATCTCTGTTTCCTCCAGGTTGGTCCAGGCCCGGCCTGGGCCGAGCTGAGGACAAGGATTGGCTGCCCCTACTAGCTGAGCTATTGATCTTGGTTCTGATAGTTTTCAAAGCTACTGTTTTGGGCGCGCTTGCCTCTAGCTACAATCTCTTCTTCCTTTTCCCAGCCATTTCCTTGGTTTGATGCACACCCGTAATGCTGGTGCCAGCACTACTTTTGGAAAGCGGAAATGATGCTATGAGATTAGAGTTTTCGTAAAAGGAGTTGATGGTGGGAGAGTGACAGCTTGTCTTTGTCATGGACTTGTTGATGTGGGTGGTGATGTCAACAATAAAGAAGCTCTCTAGTCCATGATGACCCAAGAATTGCTATCTCGCTTGTTGGTGGCACTACAGTTCAACAATGCTAGGTTTTGTCTGTCGTTTAAACGCGTGTATCTTTCCTTTATCTATTGACTATCATTGCCGATCTAGGAGTCCTCTAATTGCGCCTAGCAAATCCTCTGGTGGTTTTATGCTATTGTTACAAGCAAGTGTGTTGGGCCCTGGGCTGAGCAACACTGTCGTTGGTTTCTGGACACCACCCAGGAAAAGAGCCAAGAATGAAACAAAAAGAGTAAAACGCCGCCTAACGCCTAGCTATCCCGTCTTTCAAGCATGTTCATTCCTCGTCCTTGACCTTGTCGTCATCTTTCTCTTCGGACTTCTCTTCAGGCTTCTCTTCTGGCACCTCGGTCTTCTCCTCGGCCTCGGCTTCCTTCTCAGGCTCCTGGACCTCGGTTTCCTTGGGATCGTCAAACTGGTTGACGAGCACGTAGCGGAATCGGGGCTTGCCAGCCTCCATATCGACAATGGCTTGGTTGGCGTCGGACATGGGACGCTTCTCAACCCAGGGGATGATGTGCTTGTCAGCGGCGAGCTGGAAGAGCTCCTCAATCTCCTTGGGGCTGCCGATCAGAGATCCAGCCAGCCTACGTCGTGCGGGTACGAGCGCCCACGCACTCACGGGGATGGGCTCTTCCGGAATGCCCACCTGCACAAGTGTGCCGTCGAGACCGAGCATGTCAAAGTACTCTTGCAGGGGCATCTGCGAGAAGATCATGTTAGCCATGTGGTTCTGGATGCACACAAGAGATTGGGTCGTGATAATGGGTTGCGGCAAGCTCGGCATGCGCGGCGTAAGCAATGCTGTTGGTCATTGCTGTGCTGCACGTCTTGACGCAGGTCCTCATGCATGATGAATCACAGGAACTGGAAATGACAACGTACCTTTGGTGATGAGACAGTGCAGATGATGAGGTCGAGGGTTCCAGCGTGCTTCTGAGACCAGTTCTCATCCTCGGCAGTTGCGATATACTCATCCGCTCCCAGTGCCAGAGCCTCTTCTCTCTTGTCTGATCGTCGAGAGATACCGATGACCTTGTCAGCGCCCATGGCCTTGGCGATGAGAACCGCAAAGTGACCGAGACCACCGACACCGACAACACCGACTCTCTTTCCCGGACCGGCGCCGAAGACCTTGAGCGGGGAGTATACGGTGACACCGCCGCAGAGCATCGGCGCCGCATGTTCCGGAAGCAGACCGTCGGGGATCTTGATGACAAAGTGCGAGGGACTTCGGTGGTACAGAGCGTATCCTCCGTAGGCCTTGCCTCCATTCCGATATGAAGTGTTGTATGTCAGGTGCATATCATGGCAGTAGTTCTCGAGGTGAGTCTCGCAGGCCTGGCAAGGTCCATCGCGGGATTGGCACGAGTCTGTCTGGGCGCCGACACCGACCATGTCTCCGACCTTGATGTTTCCCTCCGCCTCGGATCCGACTCGAACTGCGATACCGACGATTTCGTGGCCGACGACACAGGGGAAGTCAGTTGGGCCCTGTCGATGGTTAGTGTGTGAGGTGTATCAATATGTCCTTGAGGGCAACATACCCAGCCAGCTCGGAGGGTGTGAATGTCTGAGCCGCAAATGCCCGAGTGGGTGATTCTGATGTCGACATCTGACTCTTCCCAAGGCTTGGGCTCGTACTCCTTCCAGACCATGTGGCCTTCAGCTGCTCTTGGGTCTTCACCCATCCAGCCTTCAAACTTGTAATCGGTCGCCATGTTGATGCTTCTCAGGGGTTATCGGTGTTTGGAAGTTGTATGTGCAGTGTAGTTGCTGTGAGTGTACCCAGTCTTGCTTATTGATGTCGGATTGTCTGGTTTCTTCCATCTCTCGACTTGGACATCATCTCCCCTTTATATATCTCCTTTCCCAACATCCTCCGAATCCCCCGTTTCTATTCCCAGCCCATTTCGCAGACCACCAACTCCTGGAAACCGCATCGACTCCCCTTGCCCGTATCACAACGCAACCGCCCAACCGGCAGCGGACCGGCATCCCGATCATGATACTGCCAAAGTGTTGTAACTCCACTGGTCGATATGGCCCCCTTCACCTTTGCTCACCTCACACCACGCCATGTGGGACCATGGCCCGGCAGAGCCTCCGTTTGCTGGCTCCCGCCGGGATGTGATCCACCGCGGTAAGGAGCTTTCTAGGTGAGGGTAACGTCACCCGCCGATAGGACGGGACGGTCTCGGTGAGCTCGTGGGGGTTCGATGGGTTATCGGCCGGTTGTCATTCGGTCGACGTTGATTGTGGACCAGGGGTTAGATAGGGTTTCCATACTTTCTAGAAGGTGGCTTGCGGCCGTTGGAATGCTGAGGCTCAAGTGCCGGTGCCATGTCGTAGAAGGCTTCTGTAGTTTCCGCTTGAGGCTCTGCCATGACTCGTAGGCATCTTGAGACGGCTTTCAAAAGCATTGATTCTTAATTGTCAACATCAGACTACGATATTCGAGACCGAGATAGTAATCCATGAGTTGCATGCCATGCCAGCTCATGGGCAGTTTTGGGAAACCCATGTCTCGGTAACTGTCCGATAGTTTGTTCCATACGCAGAGGCCCCCGTTCCAAACGTTCTTGCGGTGATCCGCTCTCTCGGCTTGAGGTGAGACGGTGCCGAAGCCATTCGCAGACTGGGTCTCTGAGCCGTGGAGTCGAGAACTGGCCGCGGTGAGGCATCAAGAACCTAAGCATGGGGGGGCTTGAGCGACACCGCCCTTGACCTCACCTTTGGAGTGAGTCGATGGACAGGTATATGAGTCGGTGAATCCCGTGATTCTCGGGCAAGTAATCTTCTTTCACCGACGACCTTCTCGGCGCTTCCGCATGAGAATGATCTGCAGCCCTATCTAGGGATGAGAGGCGAATGTCAGTAAGACCTCGACAACGTGGTTTTTGGGGTTCCAGAATAGGAGGAAGTGCGTGTTAACTGGGACCGGATTCGTCGGGCCTCACAGGCCACCCGCCCCTTGACGATGGAGCATGAAGATGGCCCACGAAGATAAGCATTGTCGCGTGATTCTGAATTTTGCGTGCTTTGGTGTAGGGTAAGCGTTTAAGATGGAGGAGGTTGCATTTTCTGGAGGCAATTGGATCGGTCACAATGTTATAGACTAGAGGCAAGATCTAGTGTCTACTATTGCCGTAATGAACTATCTCTACTTGATCAATTGGTGTAGCTATCTGTTGATTATCGTGATGCCTTCTGTTGAACATTGCCATCCACCCCACACATTGGGCACTACCTACTCAATGAAGTGCCATAGACGACGATATTAGCATTCAAATTGTAACAAGAACAGGCCAACTCGGGCCGTCAGCAAATCAAACACTCCCAACCAGGCCCGTGAAGTGAGGTCCGTGTGAGGCAAGGGCATCTAGGTGAAGCCGGGAACCGAGAAGCAGGGACCACGGTCTCAAGGATCACTCACCGATTAACAGAGAACAGGTCAACGGCGTAGCCTTCCGGTTCTTTTTCGTCGTATAGAAGAGGAAGCTTAGAGATATCGGATCAATTCGGAATACAGTCCGGTGCAGAGTTTTGTCTTCAATGTTGTTGGAGTTGGTGATGTTGAGGCCATGGACAAGCATCGTGACATCACGTGATAGATGGGAAGTGGGAGATGGTGGTACGTTTAGATTTTGTTGGTTCTTTTGATGGGCAGACAGTCATGGAACCGAAAACTTCCCTGTCAGAGCCCAATTTGTCCCTGGCATTCTCAGCCTCCCTAATCGCAGAATTTTCACAGCAAAACGTGTAGACTGTCATCTTCTGTGATGGTTGCACACTACAAGTTGGCTGCCTCACACAAGCTGAGCTGTGCGGCTGACAACAACTAAGTAACCCTCCCTCCTTCGTGTTCAGTCAGGCACCGCACACACTTGGTTGGTCTGAAATCTCAGCCGAAAACATTAGAAAAAGGCTTTGCTGTTTATTTCTACTTTTTCCCGCCTCATTTTTGAGGGAGGGAGATTTGATCGTCCGTCATGTGTGTGTGTGTGTGACGTGCCTCCATGGTGACCGTCATGAAGTCGTGGCTGCAATCACGGCTGTGTGGAGATGGCCTGAGACAAGACCGTCTACACGGCCACACTTTTCATTTCACTCTTTCAACTCTTGCTACCTGATTTCTGCGGCCTGAACCTGAATCATCTACACTAGACATGTACGTATCTTCTTGACTCAAGGAACTAGACTGATTGTCCGAGCCACAATTGATTGTTATCCTGCTTTCTGTCGTGATCACGAACCCTTGGCATCGTGGCGCAGATGAGCTACCCGGCAAAGGCATGCCGGTGGAACTTTGGAAGGGCTAGAGAGAAACAGAAAGGCCAAGCCAAAGTCCAAAAAACCCTCGGTCGAGTATCCGTAAAACAAAACAAGCATGCATCGCCTCGATCAAGGGGTTCGAGTTCTCGTTCGTTATCTTAGCTCGATCAGTAACCAGGGCGGTCCGCAGCCACCATCACCATTAGAATCTCTAAAAAGGCTTAGATTGGCTCCGAATGGCCACAACGGCCAACGGTAGGCCCCCCGCCGTCATGGTCTCCACGATCGTGTGCAATCACTTGCACATTTCACGATGAGTCAGGTCTTGGGTCGTCTTGGCTTTCCGATGAGAGTGGCTTTGTTCCTGCAGGGGATCTTCTTCACGCTTTGCGCATCCTCAATTGCGATTGAATGCTCCATTTCGCATCCGCGATCTTGAGGTTTCTTCTAGTTTCCCAAGCTATCTAGTGGCCGCAGTAGCTTCGCCTCCGCCAAAATGAATGTCCACGACGGTGGACCAGCGAACATCACCGTCGTGGTCCATCAAGAGTTTCAGATCACAGATGGGGACGCCCCCAAAAAGATCCCAATACCGCAGTTGGCAGCGGCGTCAATTCGATGGTGGCTGTCTTCCCACTCTTGAGTCTGGTATCCAAAGTCCCATTGGTCTGCGCTTTGTTGCCTACCTCAACTGTGTACAATGATGGGGGCCATGAGTTGTTTCGCGCGGCGCGCATTTGTCTGAAGCTTGATGTACTCCGTTGTGTGTTTTTCCAGTTTCCAGTTTGCTGTAGTCTCGTCTGCGAATCTGGCATGTTGAAAAGATGTTCCAGAAGCTATTTAACTGCTCAGTCTCCCATATTGATGCCATCTTGATTTTCGCCATCATCATCTACACCTGCCTCTACACTCAAGATACCCATCACAACCAACCATCGCCAACCCAAGCAACATCGGTTCAAGCAAATACGGACCAACACCAACAACCCGCAAAACAACTCTCCAATAATCACAAACCAACAACAACAATAAAAATGTCTTCACCTGCCAGTGCCCAGTAAGAAGCCTTTCCATGACTTTTCACGATGAGTTGGCCGCTAACAATGACCGCTCTGACAGGTTTACCAGCTCCAGTGGCTCGGGTTCCGCTTACACTGGCGGCCAGGCCACATCCACTGACAGCGCTATGCTCAACCAGTGGGCCGCCACACAAGACCGAGCTGAGCGCTTCTGGGCCACAGGAGAGAGGACGGGGAGGAACGCGATGGATCAGGCTGACAAGATTGTGGCTTTCGAGAGGGCCTATACGGGAACGAGATCCTAAAGCAAGGATTTGATTGTGGCTGCGAATTATCTACCCATGGAAGCACGGCGTTTTGGTGTTGGGATTGGCTGGGCCTTCATTTGAGGCATGTACAACAGATGGATATGGGCTGGGCATGGTTTACCTCTGCATTTTCCCTCAACTACTTGCATTATACGGAATAATCGAATTGCAAATGAATTCTACAAAGTCATCAGACGAGCTGCAGCCTACCAAGTACCATTGTGATCTTCATGTACTCCGCAGGCTGGGTATTGGTTGGTTCAGCTGTGGCTGGCGCTGTGAGACGTGAAACGTGAGCAAACAGCTCAGCTCCTCAACCTGACCGCATCCTCGACTTTTTCCATCTTACATTTACTCCTCCTTTGACTATTTTCATCAAAAATTGACCTCTTTTTCATCGTTTCCAAGAGAATCCATCATCAACCCTTGGACTGGCGGGCACGATCAGCTGATTGCCGTTCTTGATAACCTCCATCGCGGACCCTGCGCCGCACGGACCCAGCTGTTGCCTGCCAATCTTCTTGGCAGCTGAAGCTGAGTAGAACATCCAGTATTTGTTTCCGGCTGTTCATTTCTAGATTTCTTCATCATCTCTTAGAAAGAGACATTCATTGTGCTGTAATCATCTGAACCGACGGCTTCTGGCAGACTGGACTTGTCTCGTCCGCCAGCTTTCATCGCATCAGCGAGCTTCCTACACATCCGGCATGGCTTCTCACGACGCTCCATCGTCGAGCGACGACAACGACGTCGTGGTTGTTGGTCGTGATGATGTCAGTAACTACAATCCCGACAACATTCTCCCCGAATCTGAAGACACCATTGCCAAGATCAGACAGTGGCTGCGACCTACCGAGTACAACCTTGATGGCAGCGAGTATCGCAAGCATCTCGCCTCGCACCTCGCAAACACTGGGGAGTGGTTACCACGCTTAGACGGATATAAAACCTGGCATGACAATCCAGATCATGGTCTCTTGTGGATTAGGGGTGTTCCAGGTT
This sequence comes from Fusarium drepaniforme, assembly GCA_012978555.1. Lineage (NCBI taxonomy): Eukaryota > Fungi > Ascomycota > Sordariomycetes > Hypocreales > Nectriaceae > Fusarium > Fusarium drepaniforme. The sequence continues at coordinate 10,716 of JAALXN010000251.1, forward strand.
CTGGAAAGTCTGTCATCGCTGCCACATTGGCACACAGGCTTTCCCAGGAAGATGTCCCGGTGCTCTACTTCTTCTTCCGTCAGATCATTGATGCCAATCATCGGCCTATCAATCTGCTCAGAGACTGGCTCGACCAGATTCTCTTCTACAGCCCTCCATTGCAAGCAATCCTCAAGGAATACATCGACACCGATCGATCTCTGGACAGTGTTTCTATGGATGAGTTATGGCGCCATCTTCGTATGGCCCTGGCTTCGATACCGCTCACCTATTGTGTCGTTGACGCATTGGATGAGATGGACCAGTACAACGACGGCTTTGTCCGTTCTCTGGCCGATCTTGGCCATTGGCGCCCGTCTAGTGTCAAGGTACTCATGACCAGCCGACCGGTTGTGAGTGTTGAGACCCCCATGAGGGGTATCGGCTACATTGATATTCGGATGGAAGAGGATCTCATTGATATTGACATTGCGGCTTATGTCAGGCATTGCCTAGACGGCACTTCCATCTCGGAGGATGACCGACAACAGATCAAGCAGGCTGTTCCGGGCCGGGCAAATGGACTGTTTCTCTACGCAAAGCTGGCTATGAAGGCGTTCCTGGAACCAAACGTCAACGTCTCTGCCGCTCTGGAGATGCTACCACTCGACATGGAGGCCATGTATGTCAATCTTCTCCAAGAACACGCTAGGAGGTCTGGCATCTCCGAAACGACCCAGGTGCTCATTCTACGATGGGTGACGCACGCGACACGCCCACTTAGACTCCTGGAGCTTGCCGACATGCTCAAGTATGTGCTGGGTGGACAATCGACTGGCCTCAAAGATAACAAGGATCTTGTTCGGGCTGCCTGTGGACCCTTGTTGGAGATTCTCCCTGATGAGACTGTCAGCGTCGTTCATCACTCCCTGACCGAGTTTCTCACGGGAACCAAGAGACCAGTGCACTCTGCTTATCCTGTTTTGGACTCAATCTCCTCCCACAGCCAACTTGCCGAGGTCTGCCTCAAGTATCTCCAATCTGGATGCTTGCAATACAAAAGTCCAGATTCGAAACGCTTTAACCAAAACCTCATGAACTTGAACTTTCCCTTCGCAGCATATGCCGTCGATAATTGGCACGTTCATGTCACCAGATCCGAATGGAATGGCCTTCAAGGGAACCCGATATCCCAGCAGGTGGAGTCTTTCCTATCTGATGTCTCTACAAGGAACACCTGGTTGAGGATGTGTCTGGAAGGATCTCAGGGGATAATCGATGATGAGTACCTTGGCTCATTCTCAGATTTCCATATGGCTGCGATATGTGGTCTTGGTTCCTATATCACGACTCTGATCGACCAGAAGGGTCAAGACGAGATCGACAAGGGAGACTTGGAGAAGCGAACGCCGTTGTGGTGGGCTGCTGACCGAGGACATGCCGGGGCTGTTCGAGTATTGCTCCAAGCTGGGGCAGCACCCAATCAACCTGACCGAGGAGGTCAGAAGCCACTTCACACTGCTGCCATGTTCGACCGTTTTGAGGTAGTCCAACTGCTCCTCAAGGAAGGAGTTAATCCATTGACACCGAAGCACCGGGACGACACGTATTCTGAAACGGGGTCACATCCTCCGCTTCTGTCACCCGTGGAAATTGCCTGTTCTCATGGCCATCTGCGGAGCGTGGAAGCATTCCTCCCCGTCATCAATGCAGACACAAAGCAACTTGCTCTGTCTTGGGCAGCTGGGGGTGCCCAAACTCATGTCCTGAAGCGACTTCTCCAGGAGCCTGGCATTGACCCCAATGCCAGGCATTTGGACGAAACGCCCCTATCAGCTGCAGCTTCGATGGGAAATATAGATGCGATGGAGGTTCTTATCGATGCTGGTGCTGATGCTTCGATCACATCCAAGGCTCGCGCTTGGGATGAGCCTATGATCGGTGACGTGGAGTTGTGGCGGGCGCCGCTTGCCAGCTTTTGCTGCAGAAAAGATCCTGACTCTACTGCAGCTCTACGGTTCTATCAACGCCATGGTCGGCTTCGGCCTAGAAAAAGGGTCGCCAAGACCAACAACATGGATGACTTTCGACGAGGTCTGTCACTCTTGGTTAGCGCTGGAGCCGACGTGAACGAGAGGGACTCGCTTGGACGTACCGCCATTCACGTCACGAAAGATCCTGAGGCAGTTAGGGTTCTACTTGACGCTGGTGCCGATCCAAATGCGGAAACTATGTTTGGTGAAACCGTCCTTCATTCTTTACCGAGAGAAGCCGACGAGAATTATCTAAAACTTCTGGTCGAAGATGGAGGTGCTGACATCAACAAGAGAGAACTTCGAAGGGGGCAGACACCCCTGATGTGTGCTATTGTACGAGACTTGGATATTGCTCTCCGCATTCTGGATTACAGCCCAAACCTCAACGTCGTCGATAATGCAGGAAATGGGCCTCTTCACTATGCCGTATCCCGGTATGGCAAACCCTTACTTACTCAGCCCTTTGTTGAAATCGAGGAGTCAAAAAAGGGCAGTCGGCTACATACCTTGTTGTTGGCATTACTGGAGGCTGGTGCCGACCCAAGGTTGGCCAACGAAGACGGAGAGACACCCTTGCATCTGTTTGATGTCAAGTCCCTGTTACACCACCCAGAGTTGCTTGATCTACTGGTCAAGTTTGGCGCGAACATTGAGGATCGAAACTCTATGGGCTGTACTCCGCTGTTTCGCCAGATAGGCAGAGCACTGGACTTCATGGAACAACACCGCCTCATCGAGTTCTTCAGGAAAGCCTCTGCGAATCTCCACGCCCGCGATAACAGGGGCCGTACCCTCCTCCATGAGGCCATTCGAAGCGGTGACCGGCTCAACCGTGGGCAATGCAGCGACACCTTGCCGTTTCAAGAACTTGTTGATGCGGGTGTATCGCCTTTTACAGTGGATTTCCAAGGCAACACGCTGTGCCATGAGCTGGTTAGGGGCCCGGAACTCCGCCACAACGTGGATCTTGCTGCTGGATTCTGGCCACGTCTTGAAAAACTTGGGTTGGACATTGACCAGCCCGACTTTGAGGGGAGAACTCCCCTGCACCTCGCATGCATGCTGAACTTTCCCGATGAGCACGGAGAACGGGACTCACATGTGGCTCGGTGCTTCGAATGGCTTCTGAACCACTCAGCGAACCCCAACGCTCAAGATAGACAGGGGGTGCGACCCATCCACCTTGCTGCTTCTACGAGAGACTATGTTGTGGATCGGTTGATACGGGCTGGCGCGGACCCATTTGCCTCGACTAACCAAGGCCTCAATGCTTTGTCAATTGCCTCACGCTGTAGAATGAGTAACATACTCGGGTTGGTCCTAGAGCACATGAAGGGTTCGGATCCTGAAGCCATGCTAAAGGCGGTAAACGCCAAGGACATATGCCAACTCACGCCTCTTCACTACGCGAGTCGCTCTGGGCGAATTGAATCGGTATCGCTGTTGCTCGAGGCCGGGGCCGATGTCAACCCAACATTTGATGGATCTTTGCAGTCAGAGGATGAGGAGCCTTGGTACCCTCCAGTGCTCCAGTGTGTCTTCTTCAAACGAGAGAACGCCCTTTGGAGGCAAGACGATCCGCCGAGAGTTTCTCAAGGATATTCATCTTCAAACCCGTTGTCCACAAGGAGTCGATACGATGACGACGTTCTTGGCAGGTCAGTTGCTGTGGCTTTTACGATTGAAGACACCAACCGCCCGCGGACGAGACGGCGTTATTGGGACCCTCATTGGGATATATTCGATCCAGTCCTTGGTACTGTCCGGTACGATGAAATTGTCAAGACCTTGCTGGCAGCCGGCGCCAAGATGTATGACAACAGCCACTGGGATCACTCGGCGTTGTACAGTGCCATGCGGTTTGCGGCACGCGAATGGGATGACTACGTTGTCAACCTCCTTTGGACTTGCCACGAAGAATTTGGGGGCCCAGAACTGCCGAAACCCATCATAGTTGCAGTCAACATGAGCAGGACTCGGCGTCAAATGGACACGAAACTACTCAGCGAGGCAATCTTGCCATGCTCTAAGGATGTGACGTGGGAGACGATTGAGGAACTGCTCGGCGACCGCGAATACTCACTGATTCTCAAAATCCACGAGGCTGGTGCTGATTTCTTGTCGGCCAACCCCCCTGGACAGTCCATTCTACAGAAATTTGTTAAACTTGGATTCGCCGAGCTGGTTGACGGTTGCTGTTCATCTGAGGAAGCATTGCGGTTCGACGATCCCGAGTGGCGCAAAGAACAAGAGAACCGTCCATCAGCCAGCTCATTTGAGCCCTTAGCACTCAGGGCTTGTCTGAGTGTCACTCCCAATATGGATGTGCTGAGGGTCTTGGTTGAGAAGAAGGGCGTCGACGTCAACGCACCCAGCACCAATAACCGCATCGGAATGCGGGCCCTTCATGCTGTTGCCGAGGGTCATTGGGGTAGTTCCTGGTGGCAAGTTGCCCAAGCAATGCCATACCTGGTGTCCAAGGGAGCCGACCTGGAAGCCCGCGACTGCAAAGGCAACACACCGCTCCACTGTGCCCTTGCAAAGGAAAATCCATTCAATATAACTGCGGCAAAGACTCTGATTGAGCTCGGCGCCGATGTCAACGCAGTTGATTCGGCGGGCTTAGGATGCCTTGAGAAAGCGGCTCATAGCCAAGAGCTTGTTCGCCTCTTGGTCAAACATGGCGTGGAAGTCGGTCCGACTGCCATCACATCTGCAGCTTGGAATAAGGACCTGGGTGTTCTGAAGGCACTTCTATCTTCCGAAAAGACACCTGCCCTCGTCAAGTGCTGGAACTTGAGCTTGAACGATATAAGAGGATTGGACCAGAGCTCTACTAAGGCTCGGATAGCTCGCCGGGGACATCCCTTGTATGTCGCGGGTAGGATACTGCCAGCAAAGAGGAGTTCTGAAGACACGGATGGCGAAACACATGCTAGGAAGATGATGGAAGCTCTCCTGGAAGCCGGTGTGAGCCCTTATGACACGTTCCTGGTTCAGAATGATTTCAGAGACGAGCGTAAGAGGCCCTCGTTACCGACAAATGTGGCGAGTAGGAGATGGAGAACAGAGGACAAAGAGTCTGAGATGGTGCCATTTTTCGAGGAGAGTGAAGATGGACTTGTGCTGAGTCGTGTGGCTGATAGACTGGTTTTCCACCAGCTACTAGCCGATAATGGCGTCTATGAGCCTATTCTCAACCTGCCAGGCCTTGACCTGGAGCGTCGAAATGCATCTGGCTTAACCCCACTGTTGGCTGCTTGTCGGGGAGGGGCGATTGCGTCGACCATCCATTACAAGCCAGTTGTGAGGGAGCTGTTGGATAGAGGAGCGGACCCAACTGTCCTAGATGACTACGGTCGGAACTGCCTACATCATTGCTTTAACCGCACCAGTGGTGCAGTGATGATGAAGATGTTGCAAGAGCTTAGCGATGTTGTCCCGGCACTCATCAACCAACCCGACAATTACGGTTACCGCCCAATGCATTATCGCTTGGCGGCACTCGTGCAGGGAACCTTTGGACCGCAAATTGACGAATGGCTGGACTACCTCATCGCGCAGGGGATGGACGTAACAGCCACAGATGGTGATGGGAACAGTGCTCTTCATTTCCTCGCCTCTGGTCTGTTATCTTGTTCGAACCAGCAAGGGAATAGTCGGCTCCTCTTCAAGCGGTTTCTGGACTTTGGGCTGGATGTAAATGCTCGCAACAAGGCAGGACAAACACCCACGTTTTTCCTCCAATCTCCGGGCTATTTCTTCGGGCAAGAGAGTGAAGTGTTGGAGATGCTGGACGAGATGGGAGTTGACTGGCAGGTGAGGGATGACAAGGGTAGAACGGTGCTGCACGAGGTAGCAGAAGAATGTGAGGGCATCTTTAAGGGCATTATGGACAGGGGTGTTGATCCGCTGTTGGAGGATGCTGATGGGCGGACCAGTCTAGATCTGGCAGCGGCGTATGGTAACGTTGGAGTGATGCGCCTGTTTGACAAGAAGAAAGAAGAGGATTGAAAGGTAGTCGTGGAAGATGGGGATTGATTGATCTCTTGCTGGTTGGGTGAATGTAGCTCTGGTTATGGATATTCAAGTTCTGGCAGGTTTTGGAGATGAATGAACAGACTGTAACTCACATACAACTTCTCAAGAGGTTTAATGGCACATGGAGAGTGTCTCATGTCTGACAATGTTTTAACATGGGACCATGGGCATTATCATTCTGATAATTGCATGCGCCTGACGTCAAGGTACGAAAGGACCCGCAGTTAGTACCCATTCCCATTGTCAAGGTCTTTTTCTAAATCGACAACAACTATCACCACCTCATCTACTCATGCTCATTTCATAATGGCTTCGTCCCCTCGAGGCATCTCGACAGTGCAGAGACAGCCCTGGATACAGGTCTTGTCAGACCTGCACCTCGAGTTCGGGCAGCAGTATTCATCGTACAGTTTCCCAGCGACAGCGCCTTACCTGCTCCTTGGGGGAGATGTAGGGCGGCTGATCGACTACGATGAATACCTAGGATTCATGAAGCAACAGGTTTCCCGGTTTGAGAAGGTGTTTTTGGTACTGGGCAACCATGAATTTTATGGTCTGGACTACGAAGCCGGGCTTGACACGGCTAGACGACTGGTGTCCGAGACCTCTCTGGTTGGCAGGGTTGTTCTGCTACATAGAACCAGATGGGATGACCCCAATTCTGAGTTTACGATACTTGGTTGCACGCTATGGTCTGCGATTCCACAGCAGGCATATGATGTTGTGCAATCCAAGGTCAAGGATTTTAAAAACATCAAAGGGTGGAGCGTCGAGAAGCACAACATGCTTCACGCAGAAGAATACCTCTGGCTCCGCGAACAAGTCGCACAGACAAGCACAAGACAGATACTGGTAGCAACACACCACGCGCCACAGGTCGAGGGTACGTCGAGGCCGCAGCACATCGGGAACCCGTGGACGTGCGCGTTTGCGACCGACTTGATGGATCAAACATGGGACGGTGTTAGGATCTGGGTTTTTGGGCATACGCATTATTCGACTGAGGTTGTACTTGGGAATGGGATTAGGTTGTTGGCGAACCAGAGGGGATATGTTATGCCGGAGAGTGAGGGATCAAGAGGGAAGAGTGGTGACGGATATGTTTTTGATGATGGGTTGGTTATTTCAACGTCTTGGGAGGTTAAGAGGAGTAAGTGATGGATATGCTGACTCCGGAGTTGAGGTTTTGACATGGGATATCACGGCTATCAAGTCGAGTGCATGATAATGACGACAACTGCGCAACGGCTTCTGTTTGGCCAATGGCTCACAGCCCAGATCTAGCAGCTGTCGGTCGATATGATCTGAGATGAGCCGGGGGGGGGCCCAAAAGTGTGGGTTGCATTTGATCAGGGCCACGAGGCGTCCCGAGCTTGGCTGCTGTCGGGCAAGGCAAAAGAAACGAGGCTCGATAGAGTGAGCAAGGCAAGTTATATGCGGTAATTGGGTCCAGCTGAGGGTTAGATCATCAGTATCAGCTTCTTCTATCCAAGCATTGACCCAATTGACCCGCTGTTGAAGGTTAGGTGCGTGATAAAAAACATCCAAATCGCTAGCTCGGTCATAAACCCCGAGAGCCCGGGGGTAAGGGGGGGTATTTTTTGCTTATCAGACACCAACCATTGGCCGAGCCGGCAATTAAGAAACAACAAGGACGACAAAAACAAGCACGCAAAGAAGAGAAGAAAAGACGGGCTTGGCCGTTCGCCACCGTTTTAGAGACCAAAGTCTTCTCTTCCAGCCAATACCGCCACGTTGACGAGAGACGGTTGGTGAGTGGTGGGGCATGCCGAGGAAATCCCGGACAGAGTGAAAATGCAAGATCTGGCATTTGTTGGTTTTGATGAGTGAGATCCGGGATTTGACCTGTTGCAAGGAAGAAAGTTGCTGATAGTGGGACAGGTTGTTTTCTGCTGTGTCAGGATAATGTCAGGTTATAGATTAACGTGTTTATACTAGAGATGACTTGTAGCTGTAGAGACTTTCGTTCAAAGAGACCTCTATCTATCTATCTATCGCAAGATATCTCTCTCCCGAGATACGTCACTCTGCTTGCTTCTTTGGCGGCTAATAAGGTCTATCCATCTCTACCCCGGGCTTCCCATCGGAGGAGCACCCGTAGACCCAGTGGATAAAACCATCCGCCCACTGTAAATGGATCCCGTACAGTACAGTAGACGCCCTGTAAAACCTGTAACAGACCTGTTTTAAGCCCGGCTTTTACGTACTGTCCCCCCCGGCTTCTCTCCCCTTGGCCCGGTCCGTGCGGTGGTTCGGCGCCGATTATCCGAGTCTTTCCGACCAAGTAGCGGGCGGCGGGCAGGAGGCATTATTTTTCCCCCGGGGGGGGGGGAAAACAAAAAAAAAAGATCTCAAGGCTTGACTTTTTTTTCCCTCCCTCCTCCTTCTCACCTCAAGCTTCCAAACCCTCCTTCACCCAGACCCCGTCCTTAACAGCACGGGCTTCTACATCTCCCCTCAGTCCTTTGTTTGTCTGAATCCCCATACATACCATTCACAATGGCTTCCGGCGCTGCTTCCACCGGCTCGACCAAGGTCGACGCCGTCGTCCAGACCATCAAGGCTGAGGAGCCTCAGAAGCTCACCGGCCTCGCTCTCTACTCGCGATTCGCCCTTGCCGGTGCTGCCTGCTGCTCTATCACCCACGGTGGTCTTACTCCCGTCGATGTGTACGTTTCTACCTCGAATGTCTCGCTGTCAATTGCGCCTTTTGCTGGCTGGCGGGCGAGCGAGCGGTTATCCCGGAGTCCTCAATTGACCCGAGGCTACCGCTCCTCCGTGTCGCAATTCCCGAGACTCAATGGCAGCGAGCTTCTACTGAATATATCCAAGCTAACATTCCTCCCCTCACAGCGTCAAGACTCGTATCCAGCTCGACCCCGTCACCTACAACCGCGGTCTGATCGGCGGCTTCCGCCAGGTCGTCCAGAACGAGGGTGCTGGCGCTCTCCTCACCGGTGCCGGCCCCACCTTTGCCGGCTACTTCCTCCAGGGAGCCCTCAAGTTCGGAGGTTACGAGTTCTTCAAGCAGCAGTGGATCGACCAGCTCGGCTACGAGACTGCCTCCAGGAACCGCACTGCTGTCTACCTCGCCTCCTCCGCCACCGCCGAGTTCTTCGCCGATATCGCCCTCTGCCCCCTCGAGGCCACCCGTATCCGTCTCGTCTCTGAGCCTACCTACGCCAGCGGTCTCATCTCTGGTTTCGGCAAGATGCTCAAGAACGAGGGTGTCGGTGCTTTCTACGCTGGTTTCGGTCCCATCCTCTTCAAGCAGTAAGTCTTCTAGCCATATTCCCTTTTGATACACTCAAAACTCACACATAACAGGATCCCTTACACCATGGCCAAGTTCGTCGTCTACGAGAAGGTTGCCGAGGCTGTCTACCGCCAGTTCCCCAAGAAGGACATGTCCGACGGCATGCAGACCGTTGTCAACCTGGGCTCTGGTCTGACCGCCGGTTTCGCCGCCGCCATTGTCTCTCAGCCCGCCGACACCATGCTCTCCAAGATCAACAAGACCAAGGGTCTCCCCGGTGAGGGCACTGTCTCTCGTCTCATCAAGATCGGAAAGGAGCTCGGTCTCCGTGGCTCTTACACCGGTATCGGTGCTCGTCTCTTCATGGTCGGTACTCTCACCGCCGGTCAGTTCGCCATCTACGGTGACCTGAAGAAGGTATGTAAAACTCTGTCCTCGAGTGTCTCTCTGTCATGTCACTAACAACTCAACTAGGCCCTCGGTGCCGTCGGTGGTGTCGAGATCGCTGCTTAAACGATCCGCAATGTCGAAATGAAAAGGGGAAGCGAGGGAAAGTGTACGAGCTGCCTGGGAACCGTGGCCTAAGCAATGCCCAAGAGCTGGGCCTGCTTTGAAACGCTCGTTTCTTTTAACATGGATTACCTTCATCAATGGAAGTAAGGGGGCTGCAACAAGGCTTGCTGCGGTCAGCAGGCTCCTCGTCCAAGGAGGGACGAATTAGGGGGAAGGGAAACAAAAAGTGTGAATCCTTTGGAAACAAAAAAGGGGGTTACTCGTTTTTCGTCTCATGTGTGCTTATGATACCTCGAGCATAGAGTGGGTAGACGGGTGGTACCCTGCCGAAGGGTTGTATAATAGTCCTTTTTTTTTACGCTTCAATCATAGACTGGGAGTTTTTGGACTCTTCATCTTACTTTTCTGTCTTGACATATTTGCACTGTGAAGCTGATAATGTATTTGATGTCACTGAACTACTATGAGTGGCCATGTAACGTTCCTTAATAATCTTCCCTTGTCTCCTGTTATGGCGAGTATGAGGTGAGTATCTTATAAAGGTATTTGGCTGGTTTACATACAGTATGGTAAGCCTGCTCAAGAGTTTCTAGATACAAATGCATCCTAGTCCTCGCCATACTACTTTGGGGATCATGAAGTCAATATATCCTCTCACCGAGTATCATTTCGACCATCCAGCCCGTCCATATTCCTCCAAGTTGTTCTCACCCATCCCTTAGCTCCAGCCTTCCCTACACTGCTTGGATATCCCCATGCTTCTAGTGGTAGAGAAAGACAACGACTAAATTGTCATTGTTTCCATCGTGCCTGCCAGCAAAATTTCCTTTGAGCTATATACTTCTTTCGTGTCCATAGCGCCCGGAGAACCCGCCGCCAATCAGTCGCTGATCGTCGAATTGGGCACCCTGAGCGTCTTTTTGCGCATCCGTAACCAAAACATTCGGCGGTAAAAGTCTAACGGGGCCTCAGCATCAGTCAGCACCTCGTTTTCCGACACTGCTGTTGGTTTTTCTCTTCCTTTGTCAAGGAGGGGCCTTGGATCTATATATCTAGCCCTTGTTTGAAGAAGAACTATATGGGACTTGACACTCCTCTTCCATTCATCTTTATATGGGACGGACGAGCCCACGTTCATGGGAACGTACTCCAGCCTGAATGATTCCGCTTGGGCGAATTTTGGGGCCCAGGTATTCTTTCGACTATCCAGTCCGTCTTTGGTATCCCAAGTTGTTCTCAGCCATCCCTTTGCTTGGGTCTTCTCTGCGCTGCATGCATACCTGCATGTAGAAGCGTTGCTCGATATATAGTGAGTTGAATCCTGGGCAAAGAAAGATGACTGGTAGATCAGCCTCTTTCCCATTGTCATCTTCGCTCATGCGGCGAGTGTTTCACTCGTCTGGTTCCGGAACTCCCATCGGGTTATATATACATTGGTATCCATGACTTTCTCTTGCACCTGAGAAACGCGCTAGGTTGTTCAGAATCACCACGGGTGTTTTGGGCGTCTTCTATGTGCCCACCACGAGTATGGCAGCGATAGCAGTGCTGGGAATATTCCAGCCGCCGCTCTTCCTTCTCATTTAGGGCATCAATTTCCGTGATTTGAACAGGCTTCTCGCCTCGTTTGGCGAATGGCGATGGATATATACTTCCTCTTCACGTGAAGTCGAACGATGGCTGAGTTGAAAACATTGTCTTGTTGAGGTTTCGAAAGGCCGATCAAACCAGTTGGGTCTGTTGGAGAAGTGTGTACACTCGCTTGGAGGATTCTGTCAGGGCCAATGCCAGGGTCATGTACATTGCTCATGTATCCTCGTGAAGGACGGTGTTTCATCCCGTTGTTCGTATATATCAACGATTCAAGTACAACGGACCAGGACGAGAGATAGTGCCTGTTGAAAGTGTCTGCTCGCAGCCGGGAGCAATGGAATTTAGTTAGCATCTCCAGACACACTCCCAGGATTGCATGAGAGGAAACTCTGTTTCCCTTGCATATATATATATATATATATATATTGTCCGGCTAGAAGTGTAAAGATCATCGTACTGTGTGTGCGGGGGTGTTCGAGATAACATACGAGCCATACGGACCGAGAGAAAAAGGCGAATATGAGAGCAGTCGCTTCGTCGAGTGTTGTACGCCCAACCAAAGGGAGCTGAAGCACAACTGCTCGGGGCTTTGTGAGGAGTAACCAAGGGCTGATAATCCATATATAATGAGGTGAGGCGATAGTCGTCACTCCCCGCTTCGTCAGCTCGAAGGTCGGAGCAGTGAAAGTGCCCTGACATTTTGCAGGTACTGCTACACGAGCAACTCCCAGGCATGCCCACTGAGTTGCAAAGAGAAAGACTTGCTTGAAGTGGTTGCGTATATATAGGTTGCCCACGGTCGACGAGTGATGAAGCTATCGTGTTCTTCATAATCGGGATTGCTGGTCTTCGAGACCACGGAGAAGCTATCCGGGGCTAGACTGAGGGGAAGGGGATGACGTGAGGGGATGAGGGAATAGCCTGGTCGAGTGTTGGACCCTAAGATGAAGACCTCATCGATACCGCCAGTAACAGCACTGGCATCTAATCTCTTCGCGAGAGACCGTATATATGCATCTGTCGCCTGGTCTAGTAGCGAAATCTTCTCCGGCGGTTTCAAAGCATTGTTCTGATATATAGACCCCAATAGATAATCCATGGATAGTGGACTGAGATTAGGCTCTGTTGCCAATTGACTTGGGAACATAGCTTGCTCCTAGGAATGTGGTCTCGTATCCAATGAGGGTAGTATATGAGGAACAATTAATCAATAAATCCTTCCTGAACCGGGACTGCCAGGGGGGTTCCTCTGGGCCGTTGTATATATATGTCTGTCGCCGAGCATAGCACGGAAAGCCTTCAACCGGATCCTTCTTTCCAACTGCCGGTAGTACTCGGCGCACCAGGCTTATGAGAGGGTCGCTGCAGAGAAGCGGAAAAGCACTTGGTCGATGGCATGAGGGTGGACGAGTTCATGTTGCCTTATGATACGTCGGTATATAGAAGTTCGATGTATCTACCCCCCCGAGGAACAGAAAGACAATCGTGCTAGTCTGTTCAATTGTCCGATATGTCGAACGGGAGAACAGGAGTAGCTGGTTGGCAAATGGTGGTGCATTGACGAGATCTCCTGGCTTGGTCGTCCGTTCGAACTCAAACAGCTCTTCCTGTAGGAGGGCGGCGACCAACCCACTTTTTGCGCGGGATTGTCGTTCCCGAATACGTCTGCCAGGTTGGTGGTATATACTAATAGACTGGTAAATGTCATTTATGTTTATGAAGCAAGGCATATCATCAGTTGAAGGGGCTGTGCTTACCTGGGAAGAGCTACCGCCCGCTCACCAAGATGGTGGACTGTGACCCATTGCCATTCCTGTCTTCACCCGTAAGAATACCGAAGGGTTGACCTTTCCCTGGTATTGGCCTGAGGGAACAAAGAGAAAGAGTGGCGTCGACCCGGAATTGGGTTAGGCGAGACGCGTTATAGTTATATATGCCTTGAATGACGAAGGGCAACGGCTGACGGGAAGGGCGAATGGAGGAATTCGTTCGGGTGAATGTACTCTCTTATGCTACCCACCAGCCACTCTGGCTGAGGAATCTATTCCGACAGCTCGTCCCGGAGGTTGGTACCAATCGACTCTGGGCGGGAATGGCAACATCCTCCCGCAGACGTTCACTGACCCTGAGTGAATTCCACTCAGCTGGCTGATGTCAGTTACGTGTTCTGAAGTCAGACATATCAATAGTAGAACGGATTATGCTTACCAAGTCCAGGTACAGCCTCGCTCGGGTCGATAGCCACGAATGCCCTCTTGGTCAAAGTGACTCTGTCATCATGCCACATACCACCGTGATGATCGTTCATGCTCAGACGATATATATAGATGCCTTGTATATAGAAACCAGACGGTGAAGGCGACCTTGAAGAGAAACAACCAACACTTTGAGGATTTGCTCTGACTTGAACATCTCCTCCGGAGGCGAGCCACCAGCCCGCTCTAAGCGGGTATGGATGCTTGCTCCCGAAGACGTTTGTTGACTTGGCGTCAGCCACCCTAGGTAGTTGATGTCAGTTACTATTTTGAAGCCGGGCTAATCGTCAGTAGAAAGATGTATGCCTACCTTGTGTGCTCTTTTCGACATGCTCAGGCGGTCGTCAACGAAATATCTCAACCTTAGCGCCAAAAGAGAGAAACTGAGCTCGTCATCTTCACATAGCTTTGCTAAGAAATATATATATCTTGTATGTAGAAATCGGGTTGGGAAAGAACTTGATGCGAAGAACTTTGTAGAGAGACCCTGGGTCTCAAAGAGAAACAATCAACATTTTCCCTCTCTCCTTGGTTCATTATAACTATATGTTGCTCTCTTCTCGCACAGGGGGGCTCGGGTTAAATCACCTCAGCCATCCCGAACCGAGACCAGGACTTCGTTGAGGTCGTTTAAGTCGTAGCCCGGCTGGGGGAAAGAGGGCTATTTATAATGGTTCAAGATATGTTTGCGTGTAGCCTTGCATAGAATCTTGCACGTACAAACACAAACGGATTATCCATGGGGAGAAAGGCACATACACACATTAAATAGATTGATCACAAAGGCAGACAAGTTTGAAGCCATGTTTATCATGATTTCTATTCCTAACAAGCTACCTCTCAATCCTGCTTGTACAAAACTCCCTTTTCCCAATCAAGACGCCTCCAACTTTCTCCGCTTAAACTTGCCCCTGGCCTCAATCTTGCCCTCCACAGGTATCGCCCTCCACGCCGTAAGCAGGAACCCGTCTGCTCCACCTCGTCCCATCATGAACGGGTGCGTGCGTCCGGGGAGAACTTGCCACCTCCGCGCCCTGCTGCTCTGAACCGTCACGCCTAGGAGTAGCGTCGGGTTCAGGGGGAACTCGGGTGTGCCCTCCCAGCGTTCGAGTTCGGAGACTGTCTTGCCTTCGATCTCGGGTGGTGGTGTTGATACCCATGCGGCACGGCGGGCTACGCTGAAGCAGTCGGCGAGTTGTGTTAGGGGCTCTACTGTGGGAGAGTAGATGGCGATGGGTGCGCCGCCTGCGAGCAAGGGCACGGCGTGGCGGACGACGGAGATGGGGTCCATGGTACTAGCGACTGCGAGGCCAGAGAAACCGCCCGCGCGTGTTGCGTCCACTACGTGTCGAATACGCGCCCACCTCCGTCGCTTGCGGTGGTAGTTACCCCGTCGATTCGTCTTCCACGATGCCATCTCCTCAGGTGTGGCCTCGGCAGGCCGGTTATTGTAAGCGTCGTCGTCTTCAGGGGCTAGGAGCTGTAACCACGAGATAGGCATGAGGTTGGTGGCAAGGGGGTGGTAAGGGTAAGTTGGGTTGGGGTTGGTAGCGTCGTAGTTGAAGTACCGGAGGAGAGATAGGTTAGGCTGGGTCTGGCCGTGGATCAGGGTGAGGGTGTTCGTGTTGACGTAGGGGACATCGAAGTCGCTTCTTCGAGGGTGTCGCTTCTTATGCGCCTTAGGTGACGAAGGGGTTTCCGTAGCTTCTGATGTTGCTTGAGGCTGGTCTGGTTGAGCTTCCGTCGGCTCGGCGCTGGCTTCTGCGGAATTTGGAGCCGAAGGATCGCTGGTATGTATCGGCAACTCTTCTGTGTTCTCCTCCTGAGGCTTCTGGTGAAGTATACCCATCCTCTCAGCCATCGAAGCAACCAGTAGACCACCAGTGTCATCCACGACCAACCACCTCCCACCCTGATTCCCAGTAGCATCTTCAGAAGATACACCACCGAAGTGAACGTCGGCCCAGCATCCCACCAGTGCCATCATCTCCGCCCTCATCTCGAAGATCTTTGAAGGATCGCGGTCCTCGAGCAGCCACTGCGCAAGCATGGGGACGTCCAGAGGAAGAACGGTGAATCGGCGGATGTACTTTTTCGTCTTGAGGAGCTTGTACTTGGCGAGCGAGTATGCCGTCTTCTGATCGATGGCAGTATGCGAGAGGAGCAGCTTCGCGATCAGCTCCTTGCCCGCCGAGGCACCCTTGCGCTTAAGCTCCTCAATTTCTTCGGCCGTGAGTGTTTGCCGCGCCGAGTCGTCAATGATCTCTCGGTTCGACCGCACCAAGACCTTGCCACTCTCATCGACAAGCGTCAGCTCCTCCCCGTCGGCGGGGGCGATCACATCCTCGCCCTCTGTCGCTTCCGCGCTCGTGTCGGCCATGTTGTCGGCGTTGAGCTCCCTAGCAGGGACAACGCGCAGACGCGCAAAGTTCTCGCCTTCCCGCTTATCCTGAACCTCATACGTGAAGTGGAACGGCCGACCGATGACGAGGTTCGAGGGGAATGCGCCATACTTGCCGAGCGAGATGGTTCTGTCGCAAAAAGAGTTAGCGATCGAACGCAGCGCAAGAGTGAGGGTTTGCTTACGTGTTGGGCACAACTTCCAAGATGCGAAAGGTCTCATTGGGGAGCCTTAGGGCGACCCATTGATTGGGTTGGACCGTTTCATCCGACATTTTGCGCTTTGTGAGGGCGAGAGGAATGGTTTGGCATCTCCAGCTTTTGGAAAAAACTAAGGCTTGGGGTTCACCGAGCTGACCGAGGTGAGCCCCGCCACGGCCCCCACTCGCCGATCCTCACCGAGCCCATGTGGCTGGACCCACCAGCGAGATGGAACGAACACTCTTCACGCGATAACCTCCGGGGTCTGATAATACATGGTCGTACATTGATATACACTATACATATAGCTACACAGAGGTCTCATCCGTTTGATACCTCCCGCTTGTCATACCCCACCCATGAAAAACTAGTATGGCCTTCTCAACTGGCGATTCCGTCATCTCGTGGAGGACAGCCTACCGCAATCCGGGGCGTCCTTATCCAGTTCTGATATAGGTTTTTGAGTAGTAGTCATCATACTCGTGAAGACTTCAAGACCAATACTCTAAGCCTGTCTCTCCGCAGGTGTAGCGGTAGAGGGCTTCTTGTCAGTTCGTTTCCCCAAACCAGACATGAGGTTGCAGAGGCCAAACCACCCATACAACATCAAGCTCAGAGTTCCGAAGATGAACATGGGGATTATAGTATAGGTTGTCAGGTCTGTCAAAGGTCAGCTTGGGAATCGATCAGATACAATCTAAGCAACCACTTACAGACATACCCCCCTGAACGCTTGACCACGCGGTAGAGCTCGTCACGCATGATCTTCGTGGCGCCTTCCTCCCACTTCCAAGGGCCTACTAGGCGGAACTTGGTATTAAAGTTGGACCCCATGGCCCAAGTGAAAAAGAGTTTGAAGCCCTTCTTGAAAACGTACGTAGCAGTAGGCGCAGAACCCATGTCCAGCGCCAGCTGGTACGCGTAGCTTTCATGGTCGACAGCTCGCTTGGTCTCGAAAAAGCTATAGCTACCGCGTGGGTGGAGCTGATAGTCAAGATCGTACGAAGGGAGGGAGTTGGGGCCAATCTGGCGAGGGATCTCCTTGGGGAACTGCTCTTGGAGAAGTCGGAGCACCCAGAATTGGGCTTGAAGCTCCGCCAGAGGCGGAATAGCACCTACATATTGTTAAGCTGGGCTTGGATCGTGGGACTTTGTTACTCACCAATGGCTGGGCGCACGAAGCCGATAAAGCCCAAAGACACGTCACCGTCTTTATAGACGCCGCGGACGTTGGTCTGCGCGACGCAGGGGTAGTCAGAGTTGAGAAAAGGGAACTCTCGCGTATAGCCCGTGGCAAACACCATGACGTCTGGCTTGAGTTGCTCATCTGGAAGGATCGAGTCGCTTTTAAGCTTCTCATCAAGGACCACGAGCCCATTCTTATCAATGCTCTTGGGCCAAGTGATGACATCAATCTTCTTGCCATCGTTGTCGCGAATGGGAACGTTTATGATGCGAGACCGCATACGGTTCAACCAAGAAGTCGATCGCTTCCCCACATTCATGTAGGGGAGCGCCTTGTCCGACTTACACAGAAGAACTAACATTGTTAGAACACCGCCATTAGTACTTCTTGATGACTTACTTGAGTCGACGTATTTGCGGGAGGTGCTCATTTGACCAACCCACTGATCGGGACCCTCCTCAGTTCCAGAGATGACCCAGTGCATCCTCTTGATCCACCTATCGTAGTATGTCCACAGCAACGAGCTTCTCTGCAACTTGGGGTGGGCGTAGGCTGTGTCGAAAAGACTAGCCACAGATGTGTCGACCGGCTTATTGGGACGACCACTTGGATCTGCCTTTGAGTGGCCCATCACTTTAGGGATTGGAATGATCTACGTTTCATGTCAGAGTTGCTTTCTGTGACATAGAACGAGGTAGGAGCTTACCTTTGGTGCGCAAAAGAAACCGTCTCTGTGGCAGAGCGTCACAGACTTCGCCTTCGAAGTGACAGCGAGGTACGCCAAGTCCATACCGGTTTCACCGGCGCCCATGATATATACGTTGGTGTTGACGCCAAACTGAGCCCGTGTCTTCAGTTGAGAAGAGTGGAGGACGGACGGAACACGCTCGACTCCCTTTATGTCAGGGATGACGGGGTTCACGTTGATTCCTGTGCAGACAGCAACGGCATCGCATGTCCACTGTGTCAACTTGCCTGTGTCCTTGCAGTGAAGGCTCACGATGTGGCCAACCCCGTCCGGGCCACGACGGATCTGATCGACTCGTGTGTGGAGCTCGATCATCCCCCAAAGCTCAAAGGTACTGGCATAATCTTTCAGATATTTAACGTAAACGCCCGGAGTCACAAAGTCGGGAGCGTCTTTCGGTAGGCGAAAATCAGAAAAAGCCGTTAGGTATTTGGAAGAGACAAGCTAAAAGCAAACATGGTCAGAGATGAAGCGATCTCACAGCGCTGAGGAAACTGACCTCTGCGTCCTCATACACGCGGTAGGAAAAGGTTCCGCCGATGTCTTTTTCGCTTTCGAAAAGACGTACTTCAATAGGCGCGATGGGGAAGAACTCGTGGGCGTGAGAAAGGAACTTGAGGGTGGCGAGGCCCGCAGGACCGCCACCAACGACTGCGACCTTCATGTCGCTTTTCCAGTACGTCGGCAGTAGCAAGCCCCTAGGTCAAGAATATAGTAGAGGAGAATCAACCAAAGCGCAGAGTCGCCGATGTGAACCACAATGAAGTCGCCGTGTGTGCGCGCAAAAGGAAGGTTGAAGTGGAAGAAGTGACCTGCGAAGATTGTTTTGGAATGGCGAGTGTGAATCACGAACGGAGTCATCAAGGTAAGCAAACTACGATCAGTGCTGGCAGCTGCCGACAGCTGTCAGACATATTTTAGACCCTGGGTGTCTATATTTTGACCAAAAGATGTATACACTGACGGCCGAGCTCGCTTCGGCCGTTGCCAGCTGGCGATACGAAGCCCTTCCTCGTGGCCACAAAGGCGAGGAGATCAAGTGGCATTAAATATCCAAAGGCGAGCACACGTAAAAGCCTCTGTTTCCGGGGCATCAAAGTGAAGTTGTTGTTTGTTCAGTAATAGCTTGGTGTTTCCCTCGCCTAGTAGTTTGCGGAGAGTTTGCTAATAGTTTGCTCAGTCTATGAAACAAAGCCGAGGACACACAAAAGGCACCCCGGCCCTTTACAACCCCCAAACACAAAGACATGGTTTTCACATGCAATCAATCCCCTTTGATTGCTTCCATTTCTAATCATGTAATTTTCTCCATTTTTGTTTACCCAAACTCTACCAACAGGATTGCTCAGGTGTCCGCGGACCGGCTCGGGGCTGGGCCGCCTAGAGATGAGGATGAAGAATCTGGATCTGGAGATGAGGCCGTGGAGGAGCATAGAGCTGAGAGCTGAGACCGCTGGCGAACCGACTCCCGCTACTGAGACTGAGGGCATCTACTTAGGTAGGTGTTATCCAAGCCATTTGGTCAACGACAACAGACTCAAGGGGACGACCTCATCAGACGAATCAAAGAACGCATCAAACACCGCAACGACATCTGCGATTCTGAACGTCAACTAGAGAAGGAACTCGGTCTAATTTCAACATTCGTCCGCAACGCCGATATGAACCCAGACAAAGGACTCTTCCCACAGGACCCATACATCGAAAACGCACAAGATAAAACACCCGATGGTACCCCAAGTTCAGCACACATAAGGAATTAGCCAAGGGGGGGTTTAGCATACCAGAGAACCAGGACAATAACGTCCAAGCCGGAAAGCTATGGGCTGGCTACCTAGGGGCACGCACTAGACGAACAGAATAGAGCTCTCTAGATATCCACCATGAAGTCTACGACCTTCCTAGGGAAGCATAGGATTGCACGCCCTGGAAAGAATTTCACCGCGGAGTCATGGCCGACGTGGACATTGATGAAAGTGAGGTACCTTCGCTGAGACTGGGAGACGGGAGTACCTAGATGCCCAGATGCCTTAGGTAAGGCATCCCCGGCGCGTCAACCCCACATTCACCTTCTCAACACCAATACCACCTCCTTCTTCTCACTTCCATCAACACCAACCCCGATCGCAAGCTTCATGCATTGCCTTTGACCATCCAACCTCCGGACTTTTGCCATCTCTCTCGCCCACATGCAAAACCATAGGAACAGCCTCCACAAGATGCAAGCCTTAATCCATCGTCGCGCCGCGTACCCCCCGCCGGCCATCTCGATACTGACGGCACTTCCTTTGACCTGAGTTACGCAAGCATCAATTGGGTTCTGCCGCGCGTAACCGAATGGAAATGGCTTCTCTCGTTGCTATGACTCTCACCATCACTTCTTGATCTCTTACGCGCTGATTGTTCAAGATATTGCGAATTCATTACGATGCATTTGGCAGACGAGTGTCTTCGGGCAGGCCGAGCCAACCATTTCAGCCTCCTTTGTTGCCATCGGATCATCTAAACCTCGCCACGATGTTGTGCGGAAGCATTCATATGCTCGGGGTCAAACAAAAACTTGCTCATCAAGACCAGCCAACAAGCGTTACCGCCAGCTGGAGACTCTGCCCCTGATTTTCAGCCACCACTACTTCACATGCCTTCGGGCCTGTCCCGATTATCTGCAAGACCCCTGGAGAATCAGCCCTGGTCAAAACTCAATTCAACTACGAGAAGCTTGTTCGTCGCTATCCAAGCGAAACCCCTCAAGGCACCATGCAAGTGAACGTCAACCAATATGCACCCCAGCCGAAGCAACGATTTTCTCCTGCTTTCTTGGAAGCCCACATGTGAAGGCTGCATACAACTATCTGCACTGATTGTTTACATGCAGTATGTGGACTTCACCGGCAGCATGGCAACAATTGAATATCGACCTCGTCAAAGCCCTCACTCTTGTCCCTTTACCGTAGGAGGCCATGCTTTCCCACGTTCAATTTCTTCACAGAGGCAATACTGGCTTCCAACAAAGCCTTTACGCTTCTACTTTACGTGCTTACCTGTGTCAACTATTCATTGCCGCACGCCATCATTTCGTTTCTCTCAATATCCCCCCTTTCTCGGTATTAGAGTTCATATCTACTCATCATCCAAGGGACTCGTTGAGCCACTGCATAGCATCTATCCACAACTCTTCGTCGGCCGAGCCGGCAAGCTCACCATCGCCGCCATGGCGCAACTCCTCACGGCCAACCTCCTCTTGCACGAGGCCGTCCCGATCTCATACCGACGACTGACCTTGTGATTTTGGACCTCTTGGGTTTAAAAAGGCCAAGTTGGTCTCTTGGAATCAATCATCCCAAACAGATCAAGTTCGCTATTCATTCGTTCCTCTCTCTTCTTCTCAGGATGAAGATGAGAACGTCCCTCTTTTGTGCCCTTCAGGGCCTCGGGGTCGTAGCCCACGAATCCCTTGCCTACTTCAAAGCTGATCACTCCAAGGGAGGCCACCGGTATCTCGATGGATGTGGAAAGGCTGGTAAGGGTAGTTGGGTTCCCGACCCAGCGACCTTTGTCTTACCGCAGAACGATTTCAAACCCAGTGACCACTGGGGTCTCTGTGCTGACGGACACGACTGCGCCCCTCACGAGGCGACGGGCAAGGTCTACTTCGACTTTCAGGATGATGGATTAGTCTTCAACTTTGAGGCTATCGATCACTACAAGTACGAAGACGTCAGCATCTACGTCGAGCGAGCCCGCCCCCCGCATGCTCACTCGACCAAGTACAACAAGGACAGCGACCACTGCAAGGCCAAGAACGGCTACAAGGAGGTCAAGTGCCACATTCCTTACTTCTCTCTTACCGATGGTGGTTCCTACGACAAGATGTGCCCCCTCAAGGGTGACGGTGGCTGGCGCTTCTACATCAGGATCAAGGCTACGGTTGTCCACGGCGATAAGCGATTTGAGCTCTACAACCGCGAGTCTAGCAACGGCGAAAAGTACTTTGCTCTCAGCTATACTTGTGCCAAGTGCAAGCAGTACGTCAACCCACATCCTCTTGTCATTCACTGCTAACAACGAAAAGCTCCAAGTACGATCCCAAGATCGAGCTGATCAACGCTGCCAGCCGCCGCGATGATGGCTACGAGTACAAGCACAAGCACCATGAGCATAAGCACCATGACGGTCACCACGATGGGTATGCAGACATTTCAACTCTTACAAGCAGTGAATGCTAACCCCCTTTTCAGGCACCACGGCCACCACCACGGCCACCATCACAAGGAGCACCATGATCACAAGGAGCACCATCACCACAAGGAGCACCACGATCATAAGGAGCACCACGGCCACAAGCATGGACATTATCACAAGGAGCATCACGACCACAAGGAACATCATGACCACAAGCACGGCCACGACCACAAGGAGCATCACCTCCACAAGGAGCACCATGATCATAAGGAGCACCACGACCACAAGCACGGTCATGGACACAAGCACCATCATGAGGAGCATCACCACCACAAGGAGCATCATGATCACAAGCATGGTCACGGCCATCATCACGGTCACAAGCACAAGGAGATTCACCATGCCGAGCATCATCATGAGCATCACCACAAGCACCACCATGATCATGGCCACCGCCATTCTCATGGCCACAAGCACGGTCACGGTCATCACCACGGTCATCATCATAATGAGCACCATGGTCATGTTCACGATCATAAGGAGCACCACGGTCATCACCACCATCACAAGGAGCACCATGGTCATCATCACGGACATCATCACGGACATCATCATGGTCATCACCATGGCCACAAGCATGGTCATTATCATAAGGAGCATCACGGCCACCATCACGGTCACGGTCACGATCATGGTCATCACCACGGTCATAAGCATGGTCATCATCATGGCCATCATCACGGCCATAAGCACGGCCACGATCATCACAACAAGCATCATCACGGCCACCACCATGGCCATGAGCATGGACATCACCACGGCCACAAGCATGGACATCATCACGGTCATCATCATGATAACAAGCATGGTCATCACCACGGCCACCACGGCTACCACCACCATGGAGGCCTCCACCAGCGTGATACCGGCTTTTCTCACAACTATGGTCTGAAGAACTTCTTCGATGGTCACAACCACGGTCACAACCACGGACATCACGATGGACATCACCACGGACATCACGGCCACCACTTTGGTCATCATAACGGCCATCATCACGGTCACCACGGTCATCATCACGGTCACCACGAGCATCACTTTGGTCATCATCATGGTCATCATCATGGTCATCACCATGGTCATCATCACGGACATCACTTTGGTCACCACCACGGACACCACCATGATGGACATAACTCTGGCGATCTCAAGCACTTCTTTGATGGACATAACAACGGTCATGGCCACCACCACGGTCATCATCACGGCCACCACCATGGTCACGGACATCATCACGGACATCATCATGGTCATCACCACGGTCACGATCATCACAACAGCCATCTGCACGGCCACCATCACGGCCACCATCACGGCCACCACCACGGTCACCACCACGGTCATCATCACGGTCATCATCACGGCCATGAGCATAACCACGGCCATCTGCACGGCCACGGCCACGAGCATCACCACGGCCACCTTCATGGACATAACCACGGTCATCACCATGGACATCACCATGGCCATCATCACGGCCATCATCACGGTCATGAGCATCACCACGGCCACCTTCATGGACATAACCACGGTCATGAGCATCATCACGGTCATCATCACGGACATCATCATGGTCACCATCACGGTCACCATCACGGTCACGAACATCACCACGGTCATCTTAACAGCCATCATCACGGCCACCATCACGGTCACCACCATGGTCACCACCACGGTCATCATCATGGTCACAAGCATCATGCCCGCGGTCTGGATGGTCACAAGCATAAGCACCACGACCATCATAACCACGATGAGCACCATAAGCATCGCCATAACGAGCTCCACGGCCACCGCCATGGTCACGGACATCGTCACGGCCATCATCACAATGAGCTCCACGGTCATCGCCACGGACACCACCATGGCCATCACCACAACGAGCATCACAGGCACGGCCACGGACATCATCACGGTCATTACCACGATGAGCTCCATAGGCACCGCCATGGACATCACCACGGCCATCATCACGAGGAGCATCACAGGCATCACAACCACCATAACCACCGCCACGGCCATCATCACGGACATCATCACGAGCATGATCATGACCACCATCACAGGCACCGCCATACTCACTCCGAGTATCATCACCACGGCCACCACCATGGTCATCACCACGGTCACCACCACGGTCATCATCATGGTCACCACCATGGTCATCATCACGGGCATCATCACGGACATCATCACGGCCACCACGGTTACAAGCGATCCGATGTTTCGCATCACCACAAGAAGCCCCACTACGATGTCGTGTACAACGAGCGTGTTGAGAACGTCAAGGCTACTGCTAGCAAGGTGACCCTAGATAAGCTCTTCAAGGGTGACAGCAAGCATCATCACGGCCACCATGACCACCATAACAAGCATCACGGCCACGTCCACCATGCTCATCACGGTAAGCATCACGATCATCATGGAAAGCACCACGAGCATCACGGCAAGCACCATGAGCATGGCAAGCACCACGAGCATGGCAAGCATCACGAGCACCATGGCAAGCATAACCACCATAACAAGCATCACGGTCACCACCACCACGATACCACCAAGATCGAGAACCTCGACAACGCTGCTAGCCGCCTGCTGAAGCTTTTCCGTGGAGAGCACAACAAGCATCACCACGGCCACCATGATCACCACAAGCATCACCACGGCCACCATGATCACCACAAGCATCACGGCCATCACGCTCACCACAACAAGCACCACAACAAGCATCACAACAAGCATCACGATCACCACGACCATAAGCACCACGGCCACCATATCGAGCATGCTCACCTCGCTGATCTTGCTAACCACCATCACGGTCATCACGATCATCATGGAAAGCATCACGAGCATCACAACCACCACGGAAAGCATCACGAGCATCACAACCATCATGGTGTTCATCATGGTCACCACGACCATCACAAGCACCATAACCACCACGGTGTTCACCACGGTCACCACGATCATCATGGAAAGCATCACGAGCATCATAACCATCACGGAAAGCATCACGAGCATCACAACCACCATGGTGTTCATCACGGTCATCACGATCATCATGGAAAGCATCACGAGCATCATAACCATCACGGTTATCATCACGGTCACCACGATCATCACAAGCACCATAACCACCACGCTCATCACTATGGTCACCACGATCATCATGGTAAGCATCACGAGCATCACGGTCATCACGAGCATCACGAGCATCACGGCCACCACGGTTATCATCACGGACATCATCACGGACATCACGAGCACGGTCATCACGGTCATCATTATGGTCACCACAGCAAGCGCAACACTCTTCGCAACGCTCTCACGGCCAACGCTAACTCGCTTGCTGGCGTCACCAGCATCAACGACCCCAAGCTTGATCGTTATGTCCAGAGGGCTGAGGAGACCGTCGGCCAGACCATCAGGAAGGCTGTCAATGAGCTTGACGACCCTAGCGATGCCCGAGTTGACAAGTACGTTGAGAAGGCTGAGGCTGCTGTCGGTAACAGCATCCGAAAGGCTGTTGTTGATATCTTCAGTGACCCCAACAAGGTCAAGGCTGCTCTGACCGCTGCCAACGCCAACGCGGTTGCCGATCCCGACGTTGTTGACCTCGGTGATGTCGCCACTGGAACCCGCCACCGCAACAGGAAGATCAAGACTGTCAAGATCGACAAGCGTGAGCCCAACAACTCCATCTACAGCGATGTCAAGGTCGAGAAGACTGTTGAGAAGGCTGTCGAGCAGGCTGCTGCCAAGATTGTTGAGAACCTGGATGGAACCCACGGCCACAAGTCGAAGTCTCACCACACTCATCACCACCCCAAGCGAAGTGTCAAGTTCTACAACGGCTACCAGCGCGAGTGCGAGGGTAAGCTCAAGAAGGCCTTTGCTGTTGACGGCCGCTACGCTCATCCCCTAAAGAAGCTCTCGTACTCGCACCCCAACACTTGCAGCAAGCACGATGGTCACTACCTCCGCTACCAGTATGAGGACCTCAAGTCGTCCGTCTCTGGTAAGCTGATTGGCGGTCACCACCACCACAACCACCACAGCCACAACGACTACGAGAAGCACGATGGCCACTACAAGGTCGGCAAGTACTACATCGAGCTCGTCAAGAAGGACCACCACCATGAGATCGTCATCTCGCTCGATCTCAAGGAGAACCACGAGTACCACGCCACCAAGGCCGCCGTCTATGTCGGTTGTGATGGTGGAAGCGACTCGTATGACGGTCACAACATCTGCCACCACAAGAGCTATCCTTACCAGGCTGTCGAGGAGAAGGGACTCAACGAGTTCTCCTTTGCCATCAAGGACAAGTACCAGTGCCGCGACCACTACTACATTGCCATCTATGTCGAGCTTTGCGACAAGAAGGGTGACTGCCACTCGTGCAAGGGCCGATACAACTACTAAGCTCTGTGTGAACGAGCTTGGATATGCGTCATGTTCATCTTTGGATATTGATGCGCAAAAAAGTAAAAGTTTCGACGGACAGTCTAGGTGCCATTCCTTTGGAAGAGCGTCAATCGTACTGCGGATTCGACGGGGGATTAGCTACATTTCATCTTTTTAGATAGTCAATCCTTAGTAACCTTTCCCTCTATCTAACTCAGGATTGCATTGGTGTGTGACAGGTGAATGAATAGGACGCCGGCAACTTGTCTGCCTGAAGAGTGACGAGATAGGCTGCACAAAGGCCTTGAAACTTGGATGACGAAACTGCTTTGAATCATCGATCGAGCGTCAATTCTTCCCTACGGTCGCCGCTCTATATTTTTTATTCCGGCATCTTATCAATGTTGACTATCGATACTCGACAGTGATGGATCGAAAATATTCTCGATGAAACCAGACGATGTCGAAGCTAATCGTTCTCGATTGTTACCAATACACGACTGCCAATGGAAATAATTATCGAAACAGCAAAGGGATATCCTCTTGTCGTGATGTCGGCTCTATTGAACCTTCAATCTCAGAGTTCCTCCAGACGGTGAGACTTGGGCCGAAATCTCGAGCCAATCACAACCCGGTTCCCATTCTCGATATGTCAAGAACGAATTAATTGGTCTTGGGGATCTCAAGATGGTTGATCCAGCTTGATTATACCCGAGAAATCTCGATGCGACTCATCGTAGCTCGACGCCATGGGATTCAGGGGTCGAGTTACTGTACCTTGCGAAATTAGCAATCGGCATGTTCAACCTAGCATGCCTTGGGGTAACGGTAACTCGATACTAGCAAAGGCGTCTTAAAACACGCTCTGTCAAGGTAGAAGCCATCATTGACGCTTGGAAGGTAGCCATGACTTTAGAGACTCTGAAGATTGCACCGCATCCAGATGCATATCATCCCGAGGCTAAAACGAGCTGTACTAGGGAATCCCCGCGCACCACATCTCTCAATGTGCAAACCCTCAACTATTGTAGGGATCAAGATGGACCGTCAGTCGAGAAACGAGTTCGAGGGGCGTAAGTTGGATAGTAGCCCAACACCCTACAGTAATGTTGTCGGTTCGATTGCTGACAGGATTTCAGAGGTTCGGACACCGCCCCTGAGTCTCGGCTCTGGGATTCGACCCATCTTTTTCGTG
Source organism: Fusarium drepaniforme (assembly GCA_012978555.1). NCBI lineage: Eukaryota > Fungi > Ascomycota > Sordariomycetes > Hypocreales > Nectriaceae > Fusarium > Fusarium drepaniforme. The sequence goes on from JAALXN010000251.1 coordinate 38,789, forward strand.
CGAGGCAAGGCTTTGGGCGTTTGGAAGTGTGTCTTGTTCAGGAGAAGTTGTCGATTCGCCTTGGTCTAGAATCGATCAAGAAGTCAAAGGAGTCAAAGGCGTTCATTAGGACCTAGGGCTGCTGGCGAGAATCCCCACGGGAAGACCGAAGGTAAACAACTAAGTGTTCTGGGCGCTAGGGGACCAACGCTGGGTTCGGAAGAATCACTTCGAGTTGAGTCTTTGATATCCAGCACGTGGGAGTGGCGAGTCGCTCCAAGTTGCTTGGATGAACAGACATCGTTCGAGGCGGTTGAAAAACAAGACATGCCCGACGACCCGACAGAGGTAAAGGAACTAACTATTGAACCCACTCCAAGGCAGCCTTACCACTTATGGTTCTCCATCCTCGACTTCCTATGATCGAGTCTCAGCCAATGACAAGCCCACGTGGGCATCGACAGCTTCAACACTCGCCTCATGCACCCCGAACCCTAGAACAGAGACCCTCTGCTTTCCTCCTGCTCATTCCCGGACGACAGCGGGGGATCCCGCTCGCTAAAGCTGTGCGTAATAAACTGGGCTGAAAAAGACGATGGGGGGACCGCTAGATCATGCGAGCTATTTCCCAGTTGAGATGGATGTTTTTCTCTGGAAGCGGCTCACCGAAGTAGGTGACGGCCCCTTTCCGCCCGCCACCACACCAACGACACCTCGGGGTGATCTCCCGGTGAGCGTTTTCGTCGTGAATGCTAGATAGTGAGCTGGCATCTACCGTGTTTCCAATACGAAAAATGCCGCGAGGGAAGATACACTACGACAGTTTCCTCAGGAGGCTTGTTGGATCGACGAGCTGACGAAACAAGTGTTTTACACCTTAAAGGCATCATCCTTGACACACCCGTGGGAACTTTTCGAAATGTAACCTTAGATTGCGCGTCATTTTTTTTTAACCTTATTCCAATGCCAGTTTCGAGAAGGTGTCACTAAAAAAAGGACGATCGTCAAGCCTTCAGGAACACTATTCTTCCGATGAGACTTTTGAAACGTGTGCCGAATGTCGATCATCACGTAAACAGATTGCGGCTCCCGCCCGCCCTATCTTTGCCGCGTCGACTGTCTTGATTAACGTCTCATGTCTCATTGATCGGCAGACTCGAACAGATTGTATCGAACAAAGAGAATCGCGCTTTTGCGCAAGAGTCGACAAAGACATGGATGTCTGGATAAAGGGGTGTGATATCAAGGGGTGTGTACGTGATGAGAAACGCTATGCTACTTTTGGATACCGACAAGTCGGTCGAGGAAGAAGATGATGTAACGAGAAAACAGGGCAAACGAGGTAGCTACTGTACGCGATGGCGGAGAAGGCTTCAGCTGGGGGGTTGCATCCGAGTGCCCTCTGACAATGTTTGTTACGACGACATTCGTCGCAAAGGAGAGCATTACCACGGTAGTAGTTTTAACCCATTCTCAAACCTTTTTCCCGTAAAGCCGTTCTATTTCTAGCTTCTAAGTTTTTTTTCGTTTGATCACCGCTTGTTTTGCGGTTCTAGCGGTTTCGGCAGATGGGAAAGGATAAACGCCTGGCCCTTCTAACAAGGTAAGGCCATGAATCGCTGGCGCTTGATGGATCTCTAGCGGGGAGAAGAAGAAAAAAAAAGCACGGGGAAAGTTTTTGAGGTGTCGTTGTCGCAACGTGCTCGAGACGCGCAATCTGGGTGGTTGAGCTGTCTCGGGGGGATCCGTAGGTATCTCTTCTTCTTCGTAGGATGTGACCATATCGAAACCTTACTCAGACTAAGTGTAATTCTGTTAGTTGAATGACGAAAGAGAAGAAAAAAGTACAAGGAATGGGACCTCGACCCCACGCGCATTTTGAGCCCCCTCTTGACCCCAGTAGCCAATCTTTCATCAATCTTCTACACGTGGGAGAGATTCTTGTCTATGATTGGTCAAAAGTGACGATCCGCATTGTTGGAAAGAAGGTATGGTCCGTGCACTCTATCCGCAAGCCACCCTGATCTAGTCCTAACAAGAACAAGCGTCTTGGCTTTATTCGTGATAGAGTTGGTCTCTCTTCTCCACCACCAACAAAAAGATTCTTCGGCCTTTGTCCATGGTTACAGAGAGTCCCCATTAGGGCCACCGAGAAGATCCCATGCATGGTGTACTCCCTATTGGTTCGCTTTCTATCCGACTGGCGTTTCGTCTAAGAGCTCTTGGCCAAAAGAGGGCACGAGTCGCGTGCTTCCTCCTTCTTGCTCCAGATCTTGTTGAAGCTCCCCTTGTTGACGCTGCTCCCGGTCGGGAAATCGTGCGCGTGCTACCTGCCAAGCAAATGTGGAGATTTATCTGGCTGGCCGATGAGGTTGCGAAGAGCTCCCACGAGGGCTCGGCGGGAGGATCTAGCATTCTCTTGTCCTGGTTTTCTTCACCGATACCAAGGAATAGACCACCGATGTTACCCGCAATTAGTAGAAAACATTGACCAGTGTTTGATTCTTGGCCATGGTCTTACGAGCAGTGGATCACAAGTAAAAAAAATCCCATCTCTTAAAAGAGGGGAGAGGCAAAGGCTGACGTTCCCGCTGCTAACCAGCCATCAAAGAACCTTCATCCATGTCCAAGTGGCGTACCCAGCTTCCTCTAGCACACGCAGGCGGACCCCGGTCGTTGGGACAGCCATCTGCATCACTGACTGCATCTCCCGGTGACGGATTGGGAGTTGTGTCGCGTGCTTTGTATCTTGCGGTGTTTTTTCTTTCTTTCAATTTATCCGCGACTGTTTGATACAGATGTCCAAGGTTGGATTGTTTTGTAGAATTATGCATGGAAACAAGGTTAATGCGTGGGCTCACGCTTTACTCCTAAGCTTAATTCCACTCCAAGGTCCGTTCACAGTGGGAGGCGTTAGAGCCCGTTTCCATCGACTTTTCGGTGTAATGTCTACAAAATGGTATTGGTGGATCTCTTCACCAAATACCAAGAGATATGGTGCGGGAAAAAAAAGAGACAAGAGATGGTCTTGGCTAGTGTGGTCAGCATCGTCTCGACGGTTGGATCATCGCTCTACGCCCTCCTCGACCGAGGCGTCTGCTTTGGGGAATTGCTCACGACTGGACACTGTCGTTCCCACTCTTGGCGTTTTGAGGGATCCACGATAAAAAAAAATGCCAAGAAGCTAGGGTTCTGCTCTTTTTCGAAAGGCGTCGTCTCGCCTCCCCCTCCCCTCGAGGATCTAGAGATGGATGGAGGGGCGTGTGGGCAGAGATACTACCACGCTTTTTCTCTCGCTTCCGAAGAATACTCTCAAGGGTTTTCACCTTGCCTCTCCCACTTTACAATATAGTATATATTCTCCTCCTCTTCCTCCCTCAATCTCTTCTATTCAGGTCACTCACTCACACACACACTTCCCTCCTCCTCCTCTCTTCTCTCTGGCAAAGTAAAGAAATACCACCTACGGTTTAAACCACCCCGGTGGCTTCTATCAAGCTCCTCTCTACCTCTTTTACCTTCCCCATCTTCAATTCTTAGAACACAACCACAACCATGGCCGTGTTCGCTCAGTACGACTACCTCTTCGCGGTAGGCACAATCTTTGCCTTCCTAGACGCCTGGAACATTGGTGCCAACGATGTGGCCAACTCTTGGGCCTCGTCCGTCTCGTCCCGTTCCATCAGCTACTTCCAGGCCATGATTGGCGCTAGTATCATGGAGTTCAGCGGCGCCCTAGGTGTCGGTGGTCGAGTTGCTGATACTATCCGGACAAAGGTCGTTGATGTTGAGGCCTTTGATGAGAGTCCGGCTCTTCTCATGCTGGGCATGGTTTGTGCTGTTATTGCCTCTGCCAGCTACCTCACTTTTGCTACTCGCTTTGGTTTCCCCGTTTCTACTACTCACTCTATCCTCGGCGGTGTTCTGGGTATGGGTGTCGGTGCCCTTGGCGGCTCTGGTATCACCTGGATTGGCTACAAGGAGAACGGTTCTGTAGATATCCAGCAGGGTGTCGTCCAGGTTAGTAAATCTCCAACATCTCCTCCCCCGCAATATCGCTAATGCAACCTCTAGGTCTTCCTCGCTTGGATCATCGCTCCCATGCTCTCCGGTATCTTTGGCGCTCTCATCTTCCTCTTCACCAAGTACGGCGTCCTCCTCCGCAACAACCCCGCCATGAAGGGTCTCATCCTTGTCCCCTTCTACTTCTGGCTCACTGCCTCCCTGATTGTCATGCTTCTCATCTGGAAGGGTGGCTCTTACGAGGTCAACCTCACCGAGGCCCAGATTCCAGGCGTTATTGTTGCCGCTGGTGCTGCCTGGGGTCTCCTCATGGCTCTTACTCTTGTTCCTTGGCTGTACCGTGTTGTCATCAAGGAGGATTGGCAGCTCAAGTCCTACCACATCTTCCTCGGTCCCTTCCTCCTCCGTCGTGGCCCCGTTCCCCCTGCCCCTGAGAACTTCCAGGGAGTTGTCCGCAACTTCTACGAGGGACATCTTACCCGTGAAGAGCTCGAGGCCCGCCGTGCCCAGCGTGCTTCTGAGGTCAACGAGGACCTTGAGGCCAACCACGAGAAGAAGGTTGCCACTGACAACGCTTCTGAGGAAATCTCCCAGCCTACCAACACCTTCCAGCACAAGTCCCTTATCGGCCCCAAGCCCGATGCTCCCTGGTACACTGGTGCTTTCATGTGGTGGGCCATCAAGTTTGCCATCCTGCACGGTGTTGACAAGGATATCGTCAGCTCTCAGAGCGAAAAGTCTGTTGTTGCTGGTGACGTCGAGGAGATTCATGCTCGTGCTGCTCACTACGACAACCGCACCGAGTTCCTCTACACGTTCCTTCAGATCATGACTGCCGCCTCTGCGTCCTTCGTCCATGGTGCCAACGATGTTGCCAACGCTGTCGGTCCTTATGCCTCTATCTACCAAATCTGGCAGTCTGGTGAGGTTCCCGGCAAGAAGGCTCAGGTTCCTATCTGGATTCTTGCCTTTGGTGGTGCCGGTATTGTCATTGGTCTCTGGACTTATGGTTATAATATCATGCGCAACCTGGGTAACCGTGTTACTCTCATGTCTCCTGCCCGTGGCTTCTCCATGGAGCTTGGCTCTGTCATCACCATTATCCTGGCTACCCGTCTTAGTATGTATTCCCCTGAATCTCTTAACTACACATCCTTGCTAACCACTTCAATAGAGCTGCCCGTCTCTACCACTCAGTGCATCACTGGAGCCATCGTCGGTGTCGGCCTCTGCAACGGCGACTGGCGATCCATCAACTGGCGCATGGTTGGCTGGATTTACATGGGATGGTTCATCACGGTGCCCACTGCTGGTCTCATCTCGGGTATCCTCATGGCCTTTATCACCAACGCTCCCAACTGGAATTAGGAGGGTTTTGATTTTGCCTTGATGATTTGATCTTTACGCACAAACATGAGCATACCGGGATGTGATGGTGTCCCTTGATTGATGGACAATGAAGCGGTGGCTGGGACATTGCTTGATAGATATTATACCCGATAGACTATAATGACATTCTTTGATGAAATATGTTGTCTGGCTGATGTGGTTATGATGTTAGTGATGAATAGTTGTATCTGAAGCCTACCTATCAGCTTTGCAGTGTCAAGCAGAAATGGTCAATAAGTCATCTGCCAACTCGGTTTCCCATCCAGCTGACATCGTCTCATACTCTTCGCCCTATGTTACCTATCACTAACGGAATCGCCAAGCGTCTGACTTGCCTCGATTAGATCTATCCCACACGCAACAAAAGGCCCACGTGCTCTCTTCCTGGTCGCAGATGGTATCCTAGTTCTCCAAGTTAGTGACTCATATCCCTGGTTCTTTGAATCTTGGCGATTCATCTGCCAAGAGAGCTGGGTTAGTTCCTGCGTCTTGAGATGTGGCGGTGACAGGGTCTTCGTGGTGCTTGCCATGGCAGACAAGCGGCCCCTGTAGATGTGGATCACTTCCATGGCGAAGATGGAAGGTTTGACCAGTAACAGTATCAGTTCAGGCAATGTGGCTACCGAGCAGGGAATTCATCTCGAGTCTCGGTATGCAAAACATGCAAGTCAGTACATGGGCCTGTATGACCCCTGCGCAGCAGACACTCCGTTTGATACTGGGCCGAATGTCTTGGTACCTTTCCCAAACTACCAGAACAACTCCTCGGCTTTGAATTATCCACGAGTATTTAATAGTTATAATACTATTAGCTTGTTATAATTGTGTAGTGCTAAATGGAACGCCGGTGATGGACTCACTCCTCTATAGGGTAGGTGGGGGCGTGAGGACGACAATCCGCAATGGAGCTTTGAGAAACTATTGTAGAATTATCGTTAAATTAATATACTAAATTTGATGAATAGTTATCAATGTTTATGGTAGGGTTAGATATGTTGCAGCTAAAGCTTTGAAGATAACATAACTAACAGAAGGAGACTCACAAAGGATGACATGTTTTGATATCGTTCAGTGCATAATTCACTCATACAAAATATCTAAATGAGTGCACAAGCGGCATGAAGAAGCGATCCATTGACTGAAATCTCCAAGAGTACGGGGTTCGCTGTTTTATCAAAGAGTGTCACCCAAGGATGCACAATTCCAGCAAATGTCTCCCAAGTCAACTGACACTGTACAGTACGGAGTACTTGCACATCTGTCTCATCCGCTCACCGTACAATCCACATCAGATAATTTCCGCATCAGTGATTGGCTCGCTTAATTAGCGGCCGCCTCGGCACGTGCTCTACCGACAACCCCATTCGCGCTAAATACCAAAAAAAACCCTTCCCAACTCCACCATCACGACCCAATAGACCCCATTTCGAAACCGACGTCTCAATAAAACAACCATAAAGCGTGATTAGTTTAGTGGTAAAATTCTCCGTTGCCATTCGTGTAATATTAAGGGTTTTTATTTAAAGTTTAAATATAATTAAATTAATAAAACTTAAAATATTTAATTTTATAAAAAAAAACTTAAATATTTATTAAATTATATAAATTAAAATTTAAATAAATTAAATTAATTTTAAAATTATAATATAAGTTTTATATATTTAATTTATATAAATACTTAAATAATTATTTTATAATAAAATAAAATAAAATAATTATATTTTTATATAATTATTATTTAAATTATAATT